>CAWUFW010018342.1:0-225571 GCA_963921515.1 Calotriton arnoldi
ATACCGCCCGCCAACGTCCGAGTCGGAGTCAAACCGCCCGCCACGGACGGAAACACGCACGACAACACAAAACCGCCCGCCCTCACGGCCGACACACCGCACGTGAAATTACGATCGCACCGACATGAGCGCGGAAAACCACAAATATACCGCCCGCCAGCGCAAACAACGCCGATGAGAATCGACACGGCAGAAGCCATGGCGCCAACGTACCTGCACAGAAACCATCCGCACACAAAACCAATAGCACACAACATGGCCAACAAGTCCACACAGCAAGGCACGCACAAATACACAAGCACAGTACACATCCCGAAAACACCCCCGGACAAACAAAAAATACAAAGGCCAGAACCCCAGACACAACACACCTGAAAACAACAGACCATGAGGACACACCCACATAGGTGAGTACAAAAGCAGCACTCCCACAGACCACAACCCCTTGCTACATTGCAAACCAGAGAGGAGAGGAGAGGACACAGTGACACAGCAAGGACAGCAGCACACCACAGAAACGCACACATCACAACCACCACCACCACCACCACCACCAAACACCGGCACCACAAACCCCCTGCACATTACACAACACACACCGCACCAGCACCACAAACACCATGGCACCACAAAGAATGCCCAAGTTCACGCCCATGGAGCTGACGGTCATGGTCGACGAGATCATCAAGGTGTACCCACAAATCTATGGGAACATGGTCCAGCACACACCACTAGCCACCAGAAACAGAATGTGGAACCGGATCGTAGACCAGGTCAATGCAGTCGGGACCCTGCCCAGGAACAGAGGTGAAATAAACAAACGTTGGAATGACGTAAAGAGCCTGGTCAAGAAGAAGGAGGGCAAAAACAGAGAGCTGGCTGCCGTCACTGGCGGAGGGAATCCCGCGCTCTTTAAGACCTTCAAAGCGTGGGAGGAGAAGGTGCGAGTCGTAATACATCCGGAGATCCTCGCCGGATTAGCAGGGGGAGTGGAGGCTGGTAAGTACAAACTAATGTATACCAGCACACCGCTATGTACTCACATGCGCAACTACCATGCCACAGCTCCCAGGGACAAACACCCCCATGTCCAGCACACAATACACAACACATCACACACACATGCAACAGACACCACCACACACAGCCCAAACCGAACAACTGTAAGATGCGTGGGGACATGTGTACACTCAGCCAGCCACGTAACCACCAACAGGTCCCCAAATATGCCAGAAGCGCCACAACGAGCACCCACCACACCCATGTGTCCGCCACAGCTGCACTAACCGACAAGTAACAGGTAAGTGGCAGGAACACAAAGTGCAGTGGGTGGGAGGGTGGACAGCCCAAGTACAACACACACCAGGCCCCAGTCCCACAGCACAGCAAGGAGGAGCATCCCCCACACCCCACAGCCACGTGTCAGCCACCGCAGTGCACAACGACAGCCGAAAGGCAGACATCACGGTCCACAGCAATCGGTGTCAGTGGGTGTCCAGCCACCCCCACGACCCACAACACCCCCCACCCCCACAGACCTGCAACATTGAGCACCCCCGCTTAGAGCCATGTGGCATCCAGTACAGTGCACGCACGAACAACTTGCAGGTGGGAAACTGGACAGGGCTGGATTACTGGAGGCATGAGGACCATAACACGACCAACACATGGGACATGTCACGTAGCATACGAACACGCAGCACCGCCCACCGTCACGAACAAGTGAACAATGTGCACACGGACATGAACAACAGACTCACACCCCACATGACCCATCACAGACATAGCAACACCCAAGGAGCCACGTCTGCATGCACAAGCCACACTGAATATAGTCCCACACGGCAGCCACTGTGCAACTCATCACACACAACCGAAACACCATTGAAGTCCTGTCCATGTAGCCCCTACTGCCTGTCAACCACACACCCCACAACTACGCCTATGTAAGACAAACAACACTAGACGCAACAGAGCGGAACAACATAAATGCACACGAACACCACTGAACCCATCAAACTCACAGACACACCATGCACATACAACATACCATCCATCCCATCCGTCAGCCCCAGTCTCATGAAAGGCATGTCATCCGCACAGCTGCCACACATACAGCAGTCACGCTAAGATACATGCCCATGACCAACCATGTGCCAGAAGTCAATTAAGCGCACGACACACTGTGAGCAACAACACACAACATGGGCCACACCCCCCCGAGCACTGCAGTGATGCACATGGCACAGGGCAGCACGCACACCAAGGAGATGGGACAACTGCAATACGTTGGCTGGCACACAACCATCACTCACTCATAACGATGCGTCCAATGCCATGTCCAGTAATCACAACAGACAGCAAATATGCAGGCCATGTCAAGCATGCACACACCTCAAACCATGCACTGTCATGCTGCCACAACACATGTCACGTTCGGCACCCATGGCTCACAGCATGTACCCCAAAAGCATATTCCATCCCAAATGCGAATCTGGGGCATGGCCCCCATGTTGCCATATGCGTCCTAAGCGTTCCATTTGAACCCCAAAAGCATATTCCCTCCCAAATGCGAATCTGGGGCATGGCCCCCATGTTGCCATATGCGTTCCTAAGCGTTCCATTTGAACCCCAAAAGCATATCCCCTCCCAAATGTGAATCTGGGGCATGGCCCCCATGTTGCCATATGCGTTCCTAAGCGTTCCATTTGAACCCCAAAAGCATATTCCCTCCCAAATGCGAATCTGGGGCATGGCCCCCATGTTGCCATATGCGTTCCTAAGCGTCCCATCTGAACACCAAAAGCAAAGTACAAACCAGACCCAGGATGGGCCAGGAGCCCGCATACACCAGAGTCACAATAAGTAGGGGCACAGCAACACACCCATCGGCATGGCCAATCCGTCCCATGCCACATGTGCACAGCACACAGTCCCATTGCCAAGCACACACAACTACAGATGCTACAGCCACACACACGCCTCCGGGAAACCCATGTACGAGATTGCACGAACTGTTAATGTCAGACGACAACTACATACTTCGCCAGGTGCAACACAATAACAAATCTCATTCTCTCCACAGGTGACGAACTGCTGGATGCTGGGGATGGAGCCAGCAGCCAGCACAGCCAGCCTACAAGCCCCCAACGAGGACACACGGATCTGGAGGATCTGTCCTCCTCTTCGGACACGGACCACCAAGCAGGCCCATCTGGTGTGGCAGGGCCCAGCCGCTCCCCAGGACCCCTCCTACCCACCAACCCATCATCCAGGGCTGCTGAACATTCCCAGCCCCCTGCTGCCACTGTCGTTGCGGCCACACCCACGGTCATTGTGGCCACTACCACTGCCGCAACCGCCACCATCGCCGCACCGACCACCACCGCCGCCACCACCGCCACGTCTTCGCTGGCACCAGCCCCAGCGCAGGTGGTGGCCCGGCCGACTGGATCCACCCTGGGAGCCACAGCGAGGACCGTGGTGAGCAATGTGGCTAGTGGGCAGGCCGGTGGCAGCAGGACTGGTAGGAGGAGCAGGGTCAGGGAAACGCCAGCCTCCCCTGGGAGCCATGCCCTGCCTCAAATGGCCAGAGTCCTTGGGGCCTATGAAGAGGCCCAAGGACAATGGGTCCGGTCTGCTTCAGACACGCGTGAGGTGCTGGGGGTGCTGAGGTCCATGGACGCCCGTATGGGCCAAATCGTGGACCTCATGGGACAGCTGGTGGTGGCGGTGAGGTCACAGCCAGGGACAGCAGCTCCCCTCCGCCACCACCTGCCGGGGCGCAGGGTGGAGCAGCAGTGTCCAGTTCCCCTGCGTCCACAGCCAGTGAGCACACCTCAACCACCAGCATGTCGCAAGCAGGCACCCCCTCGCAAACGTGGAAGGGGCCGTCCGAAGTGGAAACAGATCTCCCGGGAGGACTTCGCACGCTCCAAACGCAAGTGAGGCAGCCAGCCAGCCTTCCGCCAGCCTTCCTTGACCAGCCACTGCATTGACTTGGACTACGATCCCACTCCACACAGCCATCTGGATGGCATGTGTGTGTTGGACTATGGACATAGAACCAGTGGGTACACCCTGATCATCACGCAGCCATGACCGACAGCTCATTGTCACTGCACGCACCACTTTTGTCATCACCTTACACACAATCACATGTCACAGTTTGTAATAAATGCACCTTTTTCACTAACTGCTGTTTGTGCCCTGTGTTTTATTTGTACGGAATACAACGGCCACCTTGGGCGGAAAGGCACCTGATGCGTGGCATGGCAATTGAATCCGGAGGGCCTGTAGGGACCTAGGGGTGGGAGACAGAACAGGAGCACATTCAATGAGTGTGTCACACACCCATCACACAGTACATGTCAACAACTACAAGCAATGTACACACATCGCACAGAGCAATAGGGCACAATGCCACAGCCACCAACAGTGGCATACTACCCTGGCCATGGAGCGTTGACACACAGCACGCAGTGAACAAACGGCCACCCTGACACAGCACACACACACCTGCACAGATACAGCCACATCAGCCGTCGTACATGGACACTCACCGTCAAGTGAAGTAGCGGGCGATGAGCTGCTGCCGCACATTACCAGCTTCCTCCTCTCCGCTGTCCTCCTCACTCGAGCTGTCCTGGTCTGCGGGCTGGGGCCCTGGTTGATCTCCGTCATCCACGATGAGGGGGATCTGCTTCCGAATGGCCAGATTGTGCAGCATGCAGCACGCCACCACTATCTGGCACACCTTCTGTGGGGAGTACGCCAGCGCACCCTCGGTGCGGTCCAGGCACCTGAACCTGGACTTGAGGAGGCCAAAGGTACGCTCGACCACACGTCTGGTCCTCCCATGTGCCTCATTGTAGCGATCGTCTGCTGGGGTGCGAGGATTCCTCAATGGACTGAGCAGCCATGCCCCATTCGGGTACGCAGAGTCACCTGGGTGTGAGGGACACAGAGAACCGTTGCAATTCCAACTGGACAGGGGACAGCATCGCACAACCAGCACGCTACACCACTCCACATACTCACCGACAATACAGGCACGATCCTGTTGCATATTGGACATCAGTCGTGGCAAGATGTTGTTGCGCATTATGTGTGCGTCATGGGCCGAGCCTGGGAACTTTGCACACACGTGGGTGATCACCATGTCCGCAAGGCACACCACTTGCACATTCAGGGAGTGCGTGTGCTTCCTGTTGCGGTACAGGTGCTCAGTGGCCTGTGGTGGAACAAGGCCGACATGTGTGCAGTCAATGGCTCCAACGACGTGTGGGATTCTGCCAAGGGCATAGAATGCACCCTTCACTGCCGCCAATTCACGAGCCCTGGGGAAGCGGATGTACCTGTTTCGGCACAGCATCATGGCTGCCAGTACATCCCTCAGCACCTTGCTGAACATGGGCTGGGACATCCCTCCTCCAATGCCCACTGTGTGCTGGAATGACCCAGTGGCGAAGAAATGCATGGCGGCCATCACCTTAGCCGTGGGGGTGACAGCAGTCGGATACACCCTGCGGGGACGGAGATGGGGTTCTAACATGGCACACAGTCGATGCAGGGTTGGCCTGTCCAGCCGAAACTTCCTAATAACCTCTGTATCGTCCATGTCCGCCAGCAATTGGTATGGGCGGTCAATGTTCGGTCTCCGCCTAGGGACAATGGCAGAGGACACATGTCAAAGCAACACGACACATAGCAATTTCGCATACACATCACTGACATGACTGAGCAAGCACATGAGCCACAGCCCAGCTGTCAAGCTGGGACGGCACGGCCACAATACACTTACACAGGTCTCCCAACAATGGCAATGGCTAGTGATACAAACCACTGCCATGTGCATGCACATGGGGATCTAGGCCCCAATGACTTGCGGGGCGTGCTGATGGGGACTGACTGCATATCCGTCAAGCGGCAACGCCACGGCAACATGAATGTCTGCTGAGCATGGAACTGCTTCCGCGGCTGGATGAGTATGGCACACGACGACGACGATGTGGGCACAGGCTGAGCGGCCAAAACAAGTGGGACCTGTGGCACGAGGGGATATGAGACAGTAGTAGGTGTCAGCACTGCACCCTATGTACAGCACTGTACGGATCACACCTCCCGAAACATTGACAGGTGTCCACATTGACAGCCCCATGCCAAGACGGCTGTGTGCTTGCAGTCACACGTCACAGGTGAGAGGTTACATTGCACGTGCCAGGTGGCAGACGTACATAGTGGGAGCTGGCATGTGTGTGCATGTGTCTCCTGTTCAGGATCCACCAGATGGGCGCTGACTCTGTACTGACCATTGGACACAGCATGTTCCGTGGAAGGCTTGTGTGTGTGGGATGGTGGCACTGGATGTGCCTCCGTTGGGTGGGGGCCATGCACAGGGCGGGTACGTCGATGATTGCGCATTGTTGGTCACGGTGGGTGCACCAACTGAAGATGTGTTGCCCTGTGTTCAATTCCTATGTCCGCATGATGATGGACTGTAGATGTGGGCAGACTACACATTGGTCGATGTGCTGTCTATGTGCATGTGCCTTCACACCAGGCACAGCTGCCCCTGCACATGTGACCCCTGCTGGACTCGCTGCTGGGTCTGTGGAGCTGATGCACCTTCTGCGCGTGGGGCGGACAGCTCTCCTCACTTCCCTCATTGCGCATGTCATGACTTTGCCGCAGGTGACATGGATCATGGAGGGCCCACATGTACGCGTGGGTAGGCTACACATGATTGTACACTGGTCGCCACCCCCAGTCAGTGTTTCGAATGGGAAGGTTGTCGTGCTGGTGGTATGTTCGATGTGGCGGATGGGCGGGCCTAGGTGCGGGCTTACATTCCGGACATGGGGGTAGTTGGATTGGCGACTAGTTGCAGTACACACGGGACACGTCTCTTCCTTTCCACATCTGGGTCATCCCTTGTACTTACTGACAGTGATACAGTCATCTTCGCCCCAGCCCTCATGTCCTCCCCTCGCTCCCCAATATGCATGCTCACCTGCGAGGCTAGCGCCTGCACAGGCAGCCCCAAGCTCGCACCAGAGAGGGCAAGGAGTGTATGTGTGGGTCCAGTTGCACGAGTGGGCTGTCTCAGGGTATGATGTGTGGCGGGACGCCGTCCACCTGCGTGGTGCCCCAAATGGAGACCCGGCCTGCATGGACTATGCATCACAGTCTTCGCCTTCCGGATCCGCCACCTGCGACACCCAGTGGCTGTGGCTGCCCTTGCGGCCAGGCCGCGTCCGTCTGCGGCTGATGGCCCACACATTCACTCTTTGGCCTCTCTGGGGAGGGCTCGGGGTGGTGGCGCACGCGCTTGCACTTAGTCGCAATGGCATGTGGCGTGGTTGGTATGATGGGCAATGGATGGGATGGTGCGAGCCACCTCCCGTGACGTCAGTGCTGCTCGTGCTGTGGTGCGTCCCCCTACACTTCCATTTGACTTGTGCCATGCTAGACGTTGAGGTTCTATTGCCTGCGTGATATGACCAGGAGGAGCGCGAGGAGACCTCTCACACACCATGCTCCACTGCCATCCCGTGCCCTGTATCGCCTGTGCGGATTGACTATGTTGGGGTTACACCTGGTCGACTGGGGCTGTGTGTGCCTTGTCAAGGGGCATGGCGGGCGCACAACAGGATCCAGCTTGTCCACAGAGGGTGGGCTGAGGTGCGCCTGGTACCGCTTTGTACGTGTGCCCGGCTGCTGTGCACACACGTGTTCACTCCCCCGACAGGTGTCCTCTCACGATGCCCAGGGAAGCGGTGGTGTACTGTTCATGACCCCTCCCAACACGGCGTGCTCCAACTTGGCATGTGCGCATCTACCCGCCGCACCCACCCACCTGAGCACTGCGTCCATACGACTTCACACGACACATGTGTGTCTTCCACAGTAGTGCTACTCATTTGCGTTGACATCCAATACCAGTGGACTACATGGTCATGTCACGACTGCCGTGTACTTCACATACTCTCATCCTCTCTCATTCGTACTTGTGAAATGAGTCAGCGGAGACAGTTTTGGTTTCAAACATTATATTGAGTCTTCTGTCCTCTGTGATGCAGTATAGTGGACACTACTGGCAGCGGAATACATGTTGAGGATATACTGAGCATGATTGCAAATGGGATAGGGTGTGGGGTTACATGTGATTGGCTGTTGCATGTGGGATGTGGGCTTCAGAGTGACATCTGCTTGGCCAAGGCTGTGCTAATGTACATTTACGTATAGCTGCGGAGCTGCGGACTTTGACACAGACGGTATACATGTAGCCTACCAGACCGCTTGGCATCATGGGCACAGTCCATCTCAGTTCCATGTGACAGGTTTGCTGCGGTTGTTCCTCATGCACGCGTGCATGTGAGATGACATCAGGGCATGTGCTTGCGTAGCATGCAGCGGCGTGCCACTTGTTGTTGCACTGTGGTGGTTACTGGACATGTCACAGTCACTGGGGTCGTGTTGTTGTTGTATGCACTTGTCGTCCATGCAAAGGTCCTGGTATGGGATTCCCGGGCGGGGGTGGGAGGGGTGCAGCACCCACAGACTCCAGGCGACCTATTCATGTCCACTGAGCGGTGTGTGTGTCCATGGGCGCTGGATCCATGTCGTGTCCTGGTTGTTCGTGCAGTTCCGTCCATGTGGGTGCGATACACAGAGCCCATGCCACTGCCTCCCACGATGCATGCGGTGTTCCTGGATGTGATGGGGAACAGTGTGCATGTCCCGGTCATATCCGATGTCATGGCGATGTCGTTGATGGTGTGGTTACAGTTGCCGGTCGTTTGGTATGGCTGTTGTGGTGGTGACTGGCCAGTCCGTGCGGGAGCTAAGCATGGGTGCGGGGTTGGACATCATAGGTCACTCGGGGAACCTGCGTTGTGGTCCGACGAATTTACAGGTTGTCAGGTATGCGATGCCGCCCAGCAGGGCTTCCATGTCATTGGTGGTGTACATGTTTGCCAGCCAATGTAGCGGATGGTGGCTGTCAAGGTGTTGTTCGTAAGTTGTCCCTTGGAGGACCATGATGGGGCATGCTGGGTGACATTCGATGTAGCTGTTCTCGATGATCCGTCGTGTGGAGGCACAGTGGTCCCATTTCAGTGCGGATGCGATGTTGGCCACATACGCCATGCCCCCATAGGCAGAGCAGGCCCTGTCGTGTGCGTCCAGAGGGAGGAGTAGTGGTAGCAGGTCCGCCTTCAGACATGCCGGGTTGGAGAGGCATATCTCGACGGGATGCTGGTAGGGACACCTCCGACAGTAGAAGACGGGCATGACGCAGCTGAACAATGTGATGCGGTAAGTCAGTCGGTAACTTACGTTCAGCAGGGACAGGAGATCGCATCCCAATGTATGGAACAGGTTGGTTTTGTACAGCTTGAGCTGTTCGGCGTAGTTGGGTAGGTGTGTTGCGGTTGCCATTTCGCAGCGGTTCGTTGAGGTGGCGTGCTCCGGCTGTGTGTGCAGTCTGCAATGTGCACGCTCCGAGGTTGCTGTGAGCTCTGTGTAGTCGTAGGGAGACAGGACTTGTGTTCTGTTGGCTTGTTTGGAGGACACGGGCCCTCTTCCCACATGCTTCTCAGACAGTTCAAGGTCAGTGATGTGTGACTCCTTCCAATTAACTTGCATGTGGCCGACATGGGGGAGTGTTTTCTTCTTTCTTCCCCGTCCGTTGTGTGCTTCTGTGATATGCGCTATCTGCCCTGTGGTCGGTCTCCTCGGCATGCCTGTGTTGGTCTATTCTTGGACAATGGCTGTATTCACCGGCTTCTGTCGTAGGGCTGTGGTTTCGGAGTTGGAATGGAAAGTCATTCAGTGCTGTCTGCTCTCCCTTGTGTGGGCGGCAGGCTGCCTTTCCGCTCTGCGTTGGGCCTTGTGTGTGAATGTTATTCTTGGGCCACCTGTTGTCGGTCCCCGGGCTCTTTGGTGTTCCGTTTTATATGTCTTGTTCATATGTGCAGGGTGGTATGGGTGTTTCAGTGTGGTACTGGCGTTCCTCTTCCCGAAGGGGCCCTGCTTCTCCTAGTTGGTGTTGCCGCCCCTGTGTGCTACGCCATGTTTGTTACACTGGGGTGTGTCCTGCTGTTGTGTGACTTCACTGACATGTGTGCGTCGGTTGTGTGGCGTTGGGTGTTGTCCGTGAATTGGGCGTTGGGGACATGTCTGTGGCAGGCCTGTCACGTGTCATGTGCGTTCGGGGTGGGGCTGATGTGTGTGCTGCTTGGTTGTGTCCCTGTGTCTGTGTGCGACGCATGCATGGCGCTGCGGTTGGCCTCTGCGTTGTGCGCATGTGTGGCGGCGTCATCGGCGCTTTGGGGCCGTGACGGGGTGGTTGGTTCCTAGTCCCAGGTGGTGTGTACACATGTGTTCCGCGATGTTACGATTTGGCCTGTGTGTCATATGTGGATGCAATGGTGGATGTGTAGTGTACACGCGCTGGTGGGGGGTTGTCCGCTTTTTCCGCCCTTGCACTGTGTGCGCTGTTTGCGTGCACTTGTTGTGTGTGTGCCTACCTGCGTCTCCGCGGTACGTTGCGTCCTTGGTGGTGCATCAGCAGAAGCATGGGGAGGGCCTGCAGTGCTGGATTCATGCTCGGGGAGCCGCTTCTTCGTTGTCCGTGCTCGGCATCCGTGTTACCGCTTCGGTTTGTCGTACGGTATCTCTTGGCCATGGGAGCCGTTTGTTTGCGGCATCGTAATTTATGCGCCGGGCGGGACGTGTTTCGTCGGACGGTGTGTGTCAGTTAGCTGCGCCGCTACGTGTACGGGCGCACTTTGATGGCGGACGGTGTTGCTGGCTTGCCGGCGGTGTTTGGCCTACTTTTCGCATCGTAATTGGACGGGCGTGTGGACTGCTGCGTGCCGGCGGTAACTGGTGCTTTTTGCATCCGCCAGCACGGCGGTGGTGCTTCCGCCCGCCATCGTAATGTGCCCCTAAATTCTTACATATAGTACTAGAAAATATCCATGGTTGTGATGACTGTAGCTTCATTTCTGTATTTTTCCCAATGCCAAGATGACTGGGGACTACATAGCATTGAAACAACTATTGAGAGTAAGCAATAACTGTTCAAGTGAAGGTTCAAGTCACTGTAGACCTAGGCATGCCTTGCATTCCATACTTAGAAAAGTTATGAATCATAGATCTGTCCTGTTAAGATGTGTAGAAATCATAAACAATCTATTTTGCAGCAGTAGAAAGCAAAAACACAAGAAATATGTTTTTGGAAGGGTGTTGTGGTGAGCCAGCAAGTAAAAAAGAACACAAGATGGACACTAATGGGGTCTTTAATATATGTATATGCACAGCTCTGTTTGATGTACGTATGGAGATATCTTGTTTTGGGGGTATAAAATCACATTTTCTAGTCTCAAAATGGCAGATTACACTTGCAAAGTGATTTACTCACATGCAATATTGCATCATTATGGTGTAATGTTATGTGAGAGCTAATATGTTCACAGTCATGGGGAGAGAAAGTTCCAGGGCTGGTATGCTTTGGAAGTAGGTGAGCACCTACAAACCTGCGAGTTTGTGGGTATTCTCAAACTTTAACATGGAACATTGCCCTGCTTGACATGGTAAGAGATCTACCTGTCAATGGAAGGAGTAAATCTGTATCCAGGGGGGAGTGATGAGAAATGACCACGAAGATTGATGTATGTATAGGGAATAGTGTCTCACCGTGGAGAAAAATATTTTCCCTTTTGAGAAAAAAGTAAAAAGGTTTTAAAGTGCAAGTGCACTACTGCAAAGTCTGCATAAATGTACCCATATTTCGTTTATACATCCAGAAATCTCTTTATAAGAGAGAATCATAGGGCTTGATTCACATAGGTAAACTTATACTTTCATGTAGTTTATGATTGTTTGCTAGCCACAAAGTGATTTACGAGTAGTATCTTTACGAGTGTGTAGTCTCCATACATAAAACCATAGGTCTTTTTATTACATAGGTCTACAATTACTTGCATGTTGTGATTGTCACTCATGGAGAAATCAGGCTTCTTGAAATTCTATGCAATGCTAGACTCTTTCCTTTGAAAAGGAACAGAAATATCTTTTTTCAGCTTCCTCACTGACATATGTCAAAGGACGTCCTAACAGCAATGTCAGTGAAACCCTGATGTACATGATATGCCCTGACTAAATATTGTTTTAGTCATGATTATCGAGACATGTACAATGGGTTCATGTCTAAAATGCCTCTAAGAACCTTCTGTGGGGGAGGGTTGGCTATTCATTGAGAAGTTCATTATATTCTATTGGATAGACAAGTACAAGGTTTTACTAGGTTTAGTTTAGTCCTAGTCTTGCGAAGCGATGGACACCTCTTTCCTGAGGTTCCTGTTTTCTGCAGTCTGTACATTTTCATTCAAATCCCATCAAATAGAGACCACCACTTGTCAGGTGCCTCTGAAGACACGTTTATAGCATGCACTTCATTAATTAACCCCACGAGTTGGACTGTCATAGTTATTCTAATAGACTAATTTGTGGAATAAATAATGCACGTCCGGCCACTGCTAATGCAGCACTCGTGCATGACACACTGTTACTCCATAACATTGATTGCTTGTTCTTCACAGAAGCTTGGCTTCAAGATGCCTCCACACCTATCAATATCCAGATAGTGGCAGAGGGTTAAACAATCAAGAATGCCAATCATGCTGGAAAAAGGAGTGCGGAGTGTCCTTCATGTTCATAATGTATATAGACCACCTATGGATTTGGCTATATCTACAACTGTCTTTCATTACCTGTTTTTATCAAAGCTTCTTGATGTTGAAAATCTTTAGATCATGTCTGAATGCACTACCCAGGGCACCAGCACACTAAGCTATTCAAATGAACTATTGATGCACAGCTTTTCTCTTGCACAGACTCCCCCTCGCACGTCAAAGGAAACTCTTAAATTTAATTCTCATTCGCAATGTCAAAATCATTAAGTCTCACTATTTCCATCTTTTGAATAAGAACAATAACGAGAGCAACGAAGCTGGCGGTTTCTCTGTCGAAGACCACCAAAACACGTTTGCTTTCTGAAAATGTTGAACATGAGCTTGAACTAGTATATGAATCACATGGTAAGGGTCAGTCAGAGGACTGTTTAACCATATATCATTGCCCTCAATGAGGCATTGTTAATAGTGTTGCCCTACTTAAATCTGTAAGTATTACAATTCGCTTCCCTCCGTGGTTTAGTCAGTCCGTGGAGGAACATAAACGCCACTGTCACTGTCCTGAGACTAAATAGAAAAATCTTTTTTTTTAAGTTCAAGTAAGGTTTATTGAAGAATTAAAATTATTACATAAACCATTTTTCGTACAAGCAATTATTTAACAATATAACAATATCTGAAAGCATGAAGGAATACTTGAGTGTTGTTGATATATAAAAAACCTTCACGACATTAAAGTGTAACGTGGAATATAATTTGAATACATTCATAGGTCCAGAAGCAATACACATAGCTACATATGTCCATATATAAAATTAAAAGAGGATACTATAGGTATTGATAGAGTATTTAGAATTGTATACAAATAAATATTAGGAAGTCAGGGAGGCTTGGAGACTTCTTGCATCGAAGGCTCAGGGGAGGTAGCGTTTTTTGCTGATGTGTTTAGAAAGTCTGTAAGTGGGGACCAGAGGTGTAACCTTTTCATAGCTAGGGAGATAGGGTGGACTAGAGCTGTATCTAGGCGGTGATTGTGACAAACTGCGTACCACCACGCTAAATAGGACAATTTGGAAGAGTCTTTCCAATTTTTTGAAATCTGTTGAAACGCTACAGCCAGTAACAGGTCGATGAGTTTGAGTTGGGAGTGACTTTTGTCCCATTCCGGTGATAAACTACCTAGGAAAATGTTAGTGAGGGATAAGGGCACTGTGGTATGAAAAATGATATTAATTTGGTGCCAGACTTTTTCCCAAAACCCAAAGACATGTGTGCATGTAAATAGCATGTGTTTAAGGTCTGCTTCACTTTGAGAGCATGACCAGCATGCGTTGGGGTTTGTGCTATGTATCTTATTAAGAAACATTGGAGTGAAAAACAATCGATTGTAAAGAAAGAAAAGTGTTTGTGTAGTGCTAGCAGCTCTAGAAGATTTCCTGAGTTTTGACCAGATTTTGTTCCACAGAGTCACAGGCCAATTTGTTTTAAGATCGGATTCCCATGCGAGTTCTAGTTTGGTTTTCTGTCTGTTCTCAGGAGGTTCCATTAGATGAGAATAAATGCTCGAGGCTTTGGGGTTTATGATTAGAAGATGATTCCATGGGAAGAGAGGTTGAGATTGTGTAGAGGGCAAGGTTTGAAGTTTGGCATATGCCTCAATTAATACCTTCTGCAAGATCAAAAATTTTGATTTAAAGGAGAAGGGTAGCTGATATAAAGTTTGTATTTGTGTGAATGGAATGGGTGTGCCCAGATCAAAAAATTGGTGTACCTAAAGTAGACCTTTGCTCCTCCAAATCTTCCAGTGTATAGGTTTCCCTTTGATAAGGATGTGTTTATTGTGCCAAATTGTGGAATTAAGAAAAGAATCTGAGTTGTGTGTAATTAAATGGGGTGCGATAGACAATAATTTACATGATTGTTTAAGTATGGGAGTCGAAAGTTTTTGTGGTTTTCGGGTAAAGGAAAGATATTCCTGGAATGAGAAAGGGGTTAAAAAGGAAAGTTCGAGATCAACCCAAAGAGGCCTATTTTCGGATTGAGTATTGATCCAGTGTGATAATTGTCTGAGTTGGAAAGCTTTGTGGTAATTAGAGAAGTGAGGGAAGTTAACTCCACCTTCGGATTTTGGTCTTGTTAATTTATGTAATGCCATTCTTGGTTTTTTACCATTCCATAAAAACGAGGTGAGAGTGGAATTGAATCTTTTAAAGGAATTGGATGGAATGGAAATTGGTGTGTTAGAGAGAATATATAGAATTAAAGGTGTCAACATCATCTTAATGGTGTCTAAACGACCCCACCAAGATAGATGTAAAGGATGCCATCTTGTAGTTAGTGCTTTAAGTTTGTCAAGACATTTATCTATATTTAGAGAGATGGATGTTTTAATAGAGGACGAGAACCAGATGCCTAGATATTTTATATGTTTAGAATTCCAGGTAAAGTTAGAGATCTTAAAATCATCTTTGAAGGTATATTTAGTTAGAGGTAGTATCTCGCACTTCCCTTTGTTTAATTTATACCCTGACACTAGACCGTAATCTTCCACTTCCCCCATGAAGGCTGTGAGTGAAGACTGGGGTTGGGAGAGAAAGACTAAAATATCATCAGCATATGCTGCTAATTTAATTTGTCGGGGGTCTGAAACAAAGCCAGTGATAGATTGATTTTGGCGAATTTTTGACAGGAATGGCTCTAGAGCTAAATTAAAAAGAAAAGGTGATAAGGGACAGCCTTGACGAACTCCCCTTTTGAGATTAAAGTAGGGAGAGATAAGACCATTGGCTGAGATCGCAGCCTTAGGTTCTGAGTAAAGTAGGGCAATTAGGGATATCATTCTTGGTCCGAAACCGAACCACTTAAGAGCATGGAATATAAATGGCCAATAAACCCGATCAAAAGCTTTCTCTGCGTCTAATGCAATTGCTGCTAGTGAATCGGGGTAATGTGATGATTTGGAGATAATGTCGAAGAATAGACGTGTGTTATCGGTGATATTGCGACCTTTGACGAAACCTGATTGTTCCTTGCCAAGTATTAGGGGAGATGTGGTTCTAGTCTTAAAGCTAAAGCTTTGGAGAATATTTTATAGTCCACATTGACTAAGGAAATGGGTCTATAATTTTTGCAAAAGCGTGAGTCTTTATCGGTTTTCAATAATAGACAGATCAAAGCTTCAGAGAAAGAACCAGTGGATTTATTTGAGGCTATGAAGGAAGAAACAAGAGTGTGTAAATGTGGGAGTAATAAATGAGCAAAGTGTAGAAAAAATTCCACTGTAAATCCATCAGGGCCAGGGGCTTTGTCTTTTTTGAGGGTCTGTAGAGCATTGAATAATTCTGTTTGTGTGAGATCAGATTCCAGTGATGATAGATCCAGTTGGGGATTGATATGTTTTTGAATAGTGGAAAAGTATCGGGAGATATCTGTATCGGAAGGTGTCTTTTCTGGTGTATAAAGGGATTTGTAGAAATGAACAAATTCTTGAAGAATGTCAGGGTCCTTGAGTTTTGGTATTTGATTATCATCTATAATGGAGCCGATATGAAGTTTTTGTTGTTTAATTTTTAAATAGTTAGCTAAGAGTTTGCCCGATTTATTCTGGCCTCCATAATACTTTGCAGAGGATTTTAATAGATATAAGGAAGCTTGTTTGGTAGTCGCTTCATTAAATGCTATCTTCGCATTAATGAGGTCTTTAAGAGAATCTTTTGACTTAGAAGTATGAAAAGAGTGTTCCAACTTTTTGATTTTATCAAGAAGAGTATTATGGGATTTGCGGAAATCTTTTCGTTTGTTTGATACAAATCTAATAATGAAGTCCCTAGCAGTGGCTTTAAAGGCATCCCATATAGTATGAAAGGATAGATCTTCCGTTAGATTAATAGAGAAGAACTCTTGAGAGAAGGAAACAAAAGATGAATTAAACTTATGGTCTAGAAGTAAAGAGTTATTAAAACGCCATTTTTTCGTTGATGTGGAATGATTCAAAAGGTCTAGTTGAATCGAAACAGGTGCATGATCTGAAATAAGTATGGGACCTATATCAGCAGAGCGTAAGGATTGGGCAACGTTTCGAGAAAGAAATATGTGGTCAATTCGGGATTGAGTCTGGTGTGGGTGGGAGAAGAAGGAGTATTCTCTTGTGGATGGGTTGCAAAGGCGCCATGAGTCTAATAAATTTCTTTGTTTAATAGTCTGTATGAAAGCTTTATGTGCCGCATTTGAGTGAAAGTGAGAACCAGAGTTTCTATCAAGAAACGGATCCATCACTTGATTACAGTCGCCTGCGAGGATGAAATTATCTGTCGGGTATTTGAGTAGTAATTGAGAGATGCGTGTCCAAAAGCTTGCATCGCCATTAGTAGGAGCATAAATGTTGAGTAGGGATAGTGAGGACGTCCCTAACAATAAATTTGTGAAAATCCATCTACCTTCAGTGTCCGCCTCCTGAGAAACAAGCTGCGCCTTCAATGCCTTGTGACAGAGAGTTATAACCCCATTCCTCTTCCCGTCTCCTGGCGAGAAAAAAACCTCACCAACCCAATTTCTTTGAAGCTTCAGTGACTCGCTTTCAGTAAGGTGAGTCTCTTGCAAAAATGCGATATTGGCGTCTAACTTTGATAAGTGGGACAGGACTCTCTGTCTTTTTATAGGGGAATTCAAGCCTCTGACATTCCATGAGATAAATTTTAGAGACATGTATCGATTAGAAGAATTAAGGACATAAGTGGACCATTAAAAGTATGTGCGTTAAAAATAACTTTTCCAAAAAAATCAACAGTAATCGAAAAATAAAAGCTTTGAAGAACATTTGTAATATGTACGAAGTTAATAGATGTGAAAACCAATGTGAGAAGAAAGAAAGAATAAAATAGAGGAAGAGAAAGAGATAAAGATAAAGGACACAATGTAGGAAGGAGTGATGGATATAAGAGAATTGTGTACAAAGGTAGTATATATATACGTGAAATACAGAAGGATATAAGGAAGGAGGGAAGCAATGTGCAAATAAAAAATTGGGAACAGGAAGGGTAAAGAGATAAAAATAATGTGAATACAGTGAGAAAAGATACAAGTAAAGAGAACATACCTACATAGAACTCAAAACAATGAGTGGGGTGGGGAGGGGGTGAGGCCACATGGAACGATGGGACGTCCAGACTTCACGAAATGAGGCGGGGAAGACTTCAGGATGAAACAACATATATGACGTACGGATTGGACAGACTGAAGCGGAACCTGTAAAAGGAAGATATAGTTAACATTATCAGATTATACTGTAAGATATTATAATAGAGGAAGGCAAATTGCAGACTATTAACCTAAAGTTTAAAAGTATATACTAAAACGTGCCAACCAAAACAACTTTATGTAACCTGGGTTGCATATTTAAATAGAGAAGCAAAAAGAATATAAAGGGAGAGCATTAGTAGAGGAAGCTGCCTAGAGACCAGCCATCCAACAACTTTTCAATTGAACTGAGTACTCATGGTGTCCATTCGATTTGAAGAATGAATATTAAGAAAACTTTTTAACTTGGTTGGGTCTTCATATACTGTGGTGTTATTGTTGAAGGTAACTTTGAAGATGCAGGGATGAAACAGACCAAAACGAGCTCCAATGGAACGAAGCGCTGGTCTCATTGCGAGGAACTCTCTGCGTCGATCTGCTGTGGGTTTAGCATAGTCTTGTGAGAAGAATAGTTGGTGTCCTGAGAGGGAGATCCGTTTCATGAGCCTGGCTGCTTTTAGAACTTTGAGAAGATCTGTGAACTCCAAAAAGTACAGGATAAATCCTCTCGGTTTCTTTATGCTGGAAGAAGCTGAGTGCGTCGGACCGAGACGGTGTGCGCGTTGAATGTTGAGAGTGGTGCCTTCAGGTAGATTAAGCATTGTTGGTAAAACTCTTTGGAAAAAGGAGATTGCGTCTGGCCCTTCTGAACCTTCCACTATGCCGTAGATGCGGAGGTTATTCCTCCTGTTCCTGTTTTCAAGGTTTTCAACCTGTTTCTGCAAAGCTGTGACTTGAGAATGAAGAACTTCTGTCTTGGCGTATGATGAGTTCAGCATCTCAACATTATGCTCCACCTTGATAACTCTTTCCTCTAGTTTCTCCCAACCATCTGTGAGGAATTGTATTTTGGTGTTGGTTTCTTCAACAAATGGTCTTAAGGCTCGGATCTCCTCCAAAAGTAGATCCATGGAGACCAATGAGGCCTGCTTTGGCGGTGAGGGGGGATCTTTTTTCAGTCTTTTAGAGGTTGCTTTAATAACTACTGAAGAGGCTGCAGTAGGAGGTGGAGACGCCATTTTAGGTGAGGAGATTTGAGATATTCCCGTTGTGGAAAATGAAGCAGTTTGATGTTTTAGGCCAGAGATGTGTGTTAGAAATAACACTGACGAAAATTTTTAAACCGTGCTCTCACAGATATTGTAATTCAATAGCGCAACTGATTATGCCATTAATATCATTTGAAAGAAGAAAAATATGAGTTGAATAGCATATAAATTGTGGCATCCATCGAACAATTGAATAAAGATATTGAGATAGTACATATGTTACTGAGTATTAATTGAAGGAAATTGAGATAAGCCACGTTCTACATGTAAAGTCATTTAAATTCCAGAGAAAAAAGTAGAGACGAAAACAATCTATGAAGAAAGTTGTGAAGTGAGAGTCAATCAAACATAAGGTGAATATTGAGCTGGAAGGATTTAGATATTGCCCATCAAATCGTACCCTGAGAGGATTTCAGCATAGCATGCTAATACGCTGTAGATTGACCATGGACACAGCTCAGAACAGTTCAGCCTCCGTGTATTTTAATGCATACTCCATGACCTGCTTTGTAACGTGGACACGAATGACTGTCCCTCACCTCAGAAGCCGGTGCATAAGCTGTCCCCGTGCAACACAATGGGGCTCGAGCATGCAGCAAAACAAAGCATGAAAGGCATGAAAGGCACGAAATGAGGCGTCTGTAAAAGACTTTGTTACCTCAGAATTGTCTCACAATGCCGCTTTCCGTGTAGAAACTTGGGGCATCAGGAAAAAGGGCCGCGCGTTACATGCGCGCGTACCTCAGGTCGCGAGTGTTCACAAAATGGCGGCCGACGCCTCTGTCCGGCTTCAGGAGAGAAGAGCGCCACAGCTTCAATTCTCCGTCGAGAAACTCCGCAATTCACCTCCGCGGGTGCAGCAACAGCTCCGACATCTGCTCGGAGAAGATAGGGAGCGTACGCCGAGTATTAGCCTAGGTAAATCCCGTCGTCATAACGCCGTCACTCGCCCGGTCCGGAAGACGCCGCCATCTTCCTTGGGCGCAAGCCACGCCCCCCAATAGAAAAAATCTAGCATAGAAGATTACAGGCCTACTAAAGTACTCCAGAACTATAGTTTGAAAATTTTTAATCCTCGTCATTTGATACTGATGATTTATTTAACCAGTTTTTCATTAAACAATTCAGGGCATTCAAAGTTTTTCAGCCTGACATAAGTAGGGGGCTACTGAGGTTTGAGGCACGATTGACAGAGTTAAATGTGCCATTTGATGCCTTCCCCTTCATGTTAATTGATTTCACAGATACTGAAGGAAAAACACTCTCAATATTTAATGAATTTTTATATAATTGCTTCTTTCAGTGGCTCCTAGATATATAGTAGCCGCTATTGCACCTTGTGTTACCAAATTCAGTAATCTGTCCTTATCACACAGCTGTTTTCCATGCTGGTTTAAGAAATCTGTACTTAACCCCCTCACAAAAATGTCTCTCTTGAAATTGATAACTTCCAAAGCTAATGACCAATTGCACACTTTCGTTTCCTTTCTAGTATCATGGACTGTCACCACCCAGCTCCCACGGTTCCTGGAACATCATGATTTGATAGGTAATCACCAGTCAGAGTTTAGGACCCAACACAGTACTGAAATGCTGCTGGTATCACTTTTGGATAGCATTTGGAGGCACCAGGCCAGAGGAAGTTCCCCTTGCTCATTCTCCTGGATCTGTCTGCCTTGTTTGACATTTTAGGTGGGAATACTAATTATCAAAGTCAGAATATTGAAGGTATTACATATCGAGGAGTAAATTTTGGCAAAAAAAATATTGACAGGAGGTAGGTAAGACTGGGCCCAGATTTACAAAAACGATCACACAACACAGCGCAGCAACCAAAGTTGCTGTACTGTGTTGTGTCACAAGCAGAGAGCAGGAGAGCGCTATATCTATAAAGATATGGCACTCTCCTCCCCTCTACCTAGCACAGAATTTTGCTGCCTACCGCCACGCACACACCTTTGTGCAATAGTTCAAAGGTGTTTGTGTGAGTCTAGCATAGGTTTTACACTGGAAGGGAGCCCTTCCAGTACAAAATACTATGCTTAGGCTGAATTAAAAAGTTTTCCTACTTTGGATGTGTGCTGTACAGTGCAGAACGCATACAAAGTCAGAAAAAAAGGAGAAAGTAAATAATCCTTTCAGCGCCTGTTTCAAGTGGCGTTACATTTGGGCACCAAACCCTGTTTACTATTAGCAGATATGATTTTGCGCCAAAAACCATGGGTGGTGACACGGGAACGCCCATGTACCATCCATCCATGAATGCCCCCTAGATGCAGAGTAACACAAAGCACCGCTTCGCTCTGGTTTGCGTTACTGTATCTTGCAAACCAACGCAAATACCAATTTGCATTGGCTTGTAAATACCCAAAAAGATTTAGCATTGGGTCTGGGTTAAAAAGTAATGCAAGCCCGATGCAAAACCCTTCTAAATCTGGGCCTAATTTTTTTATATCTAACTCCACATGTATGTACCTATACAATGTATATATATATATATATATATATGTATATACACATATATAGATAGATAGATAGATAGATAGATAGATAGATATCTTCAAGGTACGTCGGTTTGGAGTTAGGAATAGTAAATCTATTCTTCTCTGTATGCACTTACCTTTCAATATTTTTTCCCTCGGTGTTCTGTCCTCGATATTCTTGTATGTCGATATTCTTCATATTGATATTTGGCAGGGCTTCAGTCCAAGTTTGTCCTACCTGACTGGCAAGCTTTTATAAGGCGCTATGGCATTTAAATGCTTCAAGAAACTTGGGATACCCAGACACCAGAAATTGATGGGTTACTGTGCCATAGCGCCCTGGCCACTCCTTCTTGCTCTGGCAGTGCATCAGGGGTTTTGTCCATATTAGGAATGGGTGCCCTTAACACTCCCCTTTCTAATACTGAGTTGCTAACCCATTTTGCGATTCAGTAATAGGTTACCGAATCGCATATTAGGGTTCTGTACATATCAAAATGCTTTTTTATGGTTGCAAACGGCCCAATTCTTTGAATCGAGCCGTTTGCGAGCTCAAAAATGCTACATACATCTGGCCCCATGTACTTTGGGTGCTGATGTCTTCCAAAACATTCGTAGAATAATGCAACATACCCCTTAAAATGATGCAAACGAAGTAGGCTTGGATTTGCTTTGAGCAGTTATAAAAAATATTCAGTTGAATTTGGATTTTTATTGCCATTTGTAAAGATTTCCAAACTCATCACGTTTTGTTTAGCAATTCAATAATATGCCATTATTATAAATACACATTCACTTATTAATTCTGTTCATGAAATTGTTGTTTCCAGTTTTGGAGAATGAGCAAGTCACTTCATTTATTTTAAATTTGTATATGAACTAATATTGCAATACACTAGAAAAGCGCTAAAAAAGACTTCAGGCGTGTTGGACATGGACCTTTCAGGAGGGTCACCTCCAAACGTTTTGCCTTCCTCCTCCCCTTTTTACTGTATTTGTTTTTGTTTTTGTTGGCTCTAGGACTCTGAACAACCTACCACTGTTAACCAGTGCTACAGTGCCTGTGTTCTCTACTCAAAACATGGTATAATTCGTTTACACCTGTTTGGCATATTTAATTTACTTATAAATCCCTTGTAAAGTACCCTATATGTACCCAGGACCTCTAAATTAAATGCAACTAGTGGGCCTGCAGCACTGATTGTGCCACTCACTAAGTAGCCTTTTAAACATGGCTCAGGCCTGCCACTGCAGAGCCTGTGTGAGCAGTTTAAACTGCTGTTTCGACCTGGCAGGCTAACCTACTTGCCAGGTCTAAACCTTCCCTTTTAATACATATAAGTCACCATGAAGGTAGGCCCGCTATAGCCCTATGTGCAGGGTGCAGTGTATTTAAAAGGTAGAACATGTACTTTTGAGTTTTACTTGTCCTGGTAGTGAAAAACTGCTAAATTCGTTTTTTACTACTGCAAGGCCTATTTCTCCCATAGGTTAACATTGGGGTTGCCTTAATACATATTTAAAGTGTAATTTTCAACTGGGAAAAGAAGAGATTTGTAGTTTGGTGTCTCTGGACTCCCAATTTAAAATCACAACTTATTGTGAAGTCGGATTTTCAATTGTAAGTCTGAAAATCCACTTTCAGAAAGTTGGCATTTTCTTACTTTATCCATTCTGTGCCTCTACCTGTCTCTGAATACACGTCTGGGTTGGGTGACAGCTGGACTTTGTGCATTCCCTCTAGACAGTCACACAAACGGAGAAGGGATATGACATTTGCATCCTGATGGCCCATCACCAGGCTGATGGGCCTTTTTGAGGTAGATTGGGAGGGAGGAGCTGACACTTGCACCTGAATAGGTCTGTGCCTGTCCCCACTCAAAGAGCTGCATACCCCCCTGTAGTGAGTCTGGAGCCAGGGAAGGCAGGGACCCTGTGCTCTTCAAAGGACTTTTTGATGGCTCCACCCCCTCTATAGGCACATTTGGGTATGAGTACTGGACCCTTGACACCATCAACGCAGAACTTTACTTGAACCAAGGACATTCTGCCAGGTAGAAGAGCTGCTGTGCTGTAGGAGGGACTGCCAATTTGCTAACTGCATTGCTGTATTGGCCTGCTGCCTGCGGATTGATGTGCTACAGGAGGGACTGCCACTTTGCTACTTGCTTTGCTTTGTTGGCCTGCTGCCTGCTGGTTCTTGCCTGGGAGTGAGAAGGACTGGACCCGCTCTCTACATCCTTGCACCCAGGTTCTCCAAGGGCTTGCTAACTTGCCTCCTGTTCTTGAAGTCTCAGGGCCATCAAAGACTTCCTTCAACCCTGCTCAAGCTGCTGGACTCTGACAACTGTAAGTCCTCCCTTGCCCGAGGTGCCAACTCCAGTCTAGGGCCTCAGAAATGGGTTTTTGGCAGCTTTTCTACATCGACGTATCTACGATCTTGCACGATCAGCCCTTCGATGACAACACAGCGGCTCATCGATTACAGCTTTTTTCTACCGTTGACGCAGCTCAATGACGACAGCGTTCCTACTGCCGACGGCGCTCAATGACAATGTCTGCGTGGCTTGAAGACGACAGCGATCCTACTGCCAAAGCTGCTCAACGATGACACAGCACCTGCAGTTAAACAGAGTTCGATAATGACACGGGAACCTCTTTACGCAGTTCGATGACGACGCATCAGGCCCTCAAAATCGACACTTGCTCCAGCCCAGGCACATCTTCAGCGGACCTGTCTGAGTCCCAAAGCCGGTCGGCCTCCATCGCCGTCAGCCTAGACTTTGGATTTACCTGGGTCTAGCGCTGCCTCAAGTAACCTTTCAGCGCTATTGACGTCCATGCACTGTTTTGGGATTTCATTTTTAAAAATTCATATCTCGACTTCTACTTATTGGTTTTTGTCATTTTGGTCTTGTTTTAATCAGATAGATATTGCCTGTTTTTTTAAACTGTTGTGGAGTCTTTTTGTGGTTTCACTGTGTTACTGTAATTAAAGTGTGCACAAATACTTTACACATTGCCTCTTAAGTAAAGCCTGTCGGCTCTGTGCCAAGCTACCAGAGGGTGGGTACAGGTTAATTTAGGGTGCGTATCTGACTTACGCTGACTAGGATTGTGGTCCCTACTTGAACAGGGTGCATACCTCTGCCAACTACAAACCTCAATTTCTAACAAGGCTGATTAAACTCATTACGTAGTCCCCATAGGGGAACTCTTTTTCAATTTAACCTAGCTGAGGTAGCCATCACTGCAAGCTGACAGGTCTCCCTGCTCCAAAGTGTGATGTCACACAAGTGGGACGGAGAAGACATTTCCGAGTGGCACATGCAGGATATAACTCTATGACAGTACTACATGGTTGGCGTAAGGTATTACAAGTAATCACTAAATTTTCCTGTTACAGGCACATTCTGGCGTCAAAATGCACATGTAAAATAAAAATAATTACAATATCTTGTATGGAGATAAATCTCTCTTACTTATTAGTATTCACTTATCTTTTAAGCCACCTTATAAGCTACACCCATCTTTATGTAATATTTATCTACCAAGTTCTATTTGAGTGTCACTAGTTAAATTAGAACCAGATGAGATGTTATGTTAACACCCCAAGAAAAGGTGCATCAGAATTCTTACGCATTAGATGTTAGATCTTTGTAAAACTATCCCATAAAGCTCAGTATGTCCATATATTTTAAATTAATTTCCGTAAAAGAACACCTTAATTTACTTATAATCCCCAAAATACTCATATACATGTACTTTAGCCTCGAGAAGAATAAACAAATGAATATCTGTAGCAATGTTTTTTTTACATCCCTCGCATTTTCTCTAATGCATCACAACTTCGAAATGGTGATTCATTTCCCATGAGCAAAACACAATTAAAATTGGCCCAATCTGCTACAAGTGTTGGCTATTCAAACATCTGTTTCAAAGTGATCACTATAACACGGTGTATTTGTATTATACTGAATGCCTCTGGTGACCCCTAAGCACATGTAAACATGCGCACACACAACTTACTACACTTGGCATTTGGATATATTAATTTGAAAGAGAGGCAGGATAGGAATGTCAGGATATTGGAAATGATTGGGCAAAATGATTAGCACTATATTCAACATTGTCTTTTGTCCAGCCATTTGGGAGTTGGAAGATATCTACCCCATTTCATGTTTCATCATTCTAAAAGTAAATGTAGTCTGATGACCTTGTAATCTGGAGATCTGAATTCAACACTTGACTAAAAAACTTTGGATTATGATCTTTAAAAAAATATCAAATTTCTGCCTGTACAGAACCAGTGTAGCACTAATGAGAGTAAATAACATGCTCACAAGATTTTGGACTTCATTTCTGGTATGGTAGTCCAACTATCCAGTGTACTAGCCCAGCACATTTTGATTTTGGTACCTCCTTCATGGATGTTTTTTAACCAAGTAGGTTGCGCTTGCCTGCTGGGAACCGGAGAAAGTGGAAAAGCTAGCCCACATATTCCCTGACTCTTTCTAATTGTATCCACTCCTCCCCATGGCTCTGCCCCTTCAGGCTATCATCATGACCTACTCCTCATGCCTGCACCTGTCCCCTGCGATTCTACATCTTTTTGGCCATTAGTTCGCTCCTGAAAGGGAAAAATTGCAAATCCTCTACATGAGGAAAGACCCATTTTACAGGATCACCGTGTTTTCTTGCCCCCACTTTTTGCTAGATTTAGTGCTGAGTTAATAACTCTGAGCAGTGGGACACTGACATTCAGTGCCCAGTGTTCAGTTCAAATGACTTTATTCGATTCATGTGAATCATAAAAGTGTGCCATACATATATAAAATAGTTAAATAGTCATAAAAGAATTTATACAAGAATTGGCATAAAATACATATATTGATTCACAATTTAAAATGTTTGAATACAATTTACCTACATTAAAAGAACATTTCCACCTCCATTGCTCTTACTCCCCCAGCACAAATTTTTATAATATACAACATCTTCTCCTTCTATCACAGATTTGTGTAACATATATAAAACCTAAAATCACTCGAACCTACTTTCCCTTTCACAGTTCATACCGTTTCCTAATTAATATAGCGGTTCTAATGAAGTTAAGCACAGCGCTGCAAATAGCAGCAGTAGATAAAGATCGTAAATGATTAAAACCTTCTTGATAAGAACAAGGGCGAATTTCCTTCAAAAGAAAACGTGCCCTCAGATCTTTATAAAGTGTGCAAAACAGCATAAAGGTCATTGTGCTTTGTTGGGCTGAATTATTACAAGGACAGGGAGTCAGTCTCTCACACCAACTTGCCTGTTTAGGGAAAGCCACAAGAAAGTGCAATGTGCAAAGGCGAAGCCTAGTCATAAGGAAACATGATTGTGCATGAATAGTAAAAGACAAGTAAAATTGCTGATGGCATAAAGACCCATGAGTTAATATGTCATCGTCCTGGTTAGATGTTCTTAATTCATTATAATATGCATTTTTTATAATCAGTTTCATATTAGTTTGTATGCTATCAGGATTATCATAGTAGTGTCCTAAGCCAATCTTATTAAAAGTATCTTTGACATAGCGAAGCCAGGGAATAGACAGAGCCTTTTCCAGATTCATACAATCTCTAAGGATAGCCCTAGAGAATAATAGATCCTCTGAGGTCCAAACTTTTCCCCATAGAATCAGTGGGGCGATATTTACTCTATCTTTTACATAATCCAGCCCCACTTCCGAGTGGCAACATTTTGTAGGGGAACTAATAGGAATCATCAACAATCTTTTTAAAAATTTATTTTTCAAAATTTGCATCTGGCTGCTTTTATGATGACCCCATACTCCTGCCCCGTAAGTTGCTACTGACAGGCATTTTGATTTGTATAAAGTTAACATTTCTGCCACCGGCTTATGTCCCAGCTTGCAAGCAAAGCGGAACAGTCCCTCTACGATTCTACTGGTATGTTGAACCCTGGCTACGATCAGATGATCCCAATTCAATTTGTTATTAAAAACATTCCCCAAATATGTAAAATTGGGTACCTTGTCAATGATCTTTTCCTTTACTACAAATTTTCTTGATTTAGTCTGTTTGGGACCACATACCATAATAAAAGATTTACTAAAATTTACTTTTAGATCCAATGCCATCATAAAATCAGTAAAAGCATTTAAGGCTTTTTGGAGGCTATTGGCCGTTAGTGCCATCAAAACCGTGTCATCAGCATATGACAATAAGGGAACCGATTTACCTCCTGTACTAGGGAAATCCAATTGCTGCTCTAATAAAAATGCCTCCACGCCATTTGTGTATAAGAGAAATAAAAAAGGGGCCAAGATACAGCCCTGTCGAACTCTCTCTGTAGAAGCAATGGGGCTGGTCTTCTCTCCTCCAGGGCCGTAGCGGATAGAGACAGTGGTGGACGCATGCAACCTGCGCAACAGGGTAATAAGGGCTTCCTCAAAGCCCATTTTTTCCATGAGTGTCCACAACTTCCCCCGGCTAACTGTATCGAAAGCACTGGATAAGCCCATGAAAGCCAGGTGGATTGATCCCCCCTTGGCCTTCATGTACTTACCCATGATTAGAGACAGATTGAGACATTATTAATTTGTTCCCATTCCCCTCCTGAAGCCATATTGTGTGTTAGATATAAGGCTGGAGACGTTGGCCCACGACTCCAGGCGAGCAAGAATTACCCTCCCCAGGACTTTGCATGTAACATACAGGATCATTCCTGCTGCCTTTTTTATATATCGGTACCACCACTGCCTCTTTCCATGAGCTAGGAATGCGACCCACTATTGCTGCTTTAAAAACATTAACCATCAACGGTGCCCATAATTGGGGATTGCCTTTAAACAAATCCAGGGGCACCCCGTCTGAGCCTGGGGCTTTTGAGGAAATACCCTTTGCCAATGCATCTTCAACCTCGCCAAGAGAAATGGATGAGCTGAGTTGGTTCGCGGTTTGTAAGTTAGTTACTATTTTATCTCTTTGATCTTGGGGAGAAACACCATTCGGATTGAATATATTTGAGAAATGGGATTCCCAAGCTTTCCCTGTTATTGTTGAATCCATATTCCTTGCGTCATTTGAAAAAAGGGGACGATTTATGACCTCCCAAAAGCCCTTAGAGTCCTTGAGAGCGCTAGCTCTTTCAAGATCTTCCCAGGCTAGTCTTCTCAGTTCATCCTTCCTATGCCCAATTACACGTTTATAAGTTTGTCTCGCATTCCTAATTAATTCCTTATCACGAGGGTCCACACGCAAAGCCTTCTTAAGATCTTTTTGTGCTCTAGAGCACTCAGTGTTAAACCATCTTGTTTCCTGTGGTTCCCTTCTTCTCACTGATCTTGTCAAATTATTGGCCACATCTTTACAGTTCGCTTCAAAGCACGGTATGACCACGTCTGGGGTAGAATCATCAGATAAACATGTCATAATTTGACTTAGATTAGATTTAACAATGTCCTCCTCAAATTGTGAAGCCTTTATTTTGCTCCATTTTAATCTCACCCCCTGATTAAGGTTATATTTAAGTGGGCATTCGTCACCATTGCCCACTAGTGCCGTTATGTGCAAGGAAGCAATAAGAGGATTGTGATCACTAGCAGGATTAGGTTCAACCGCAAAACCGTCTACAACATTGGCACATTTTCTGGATATCAGCATAAAGTCGATAATACTTGCCCTGCCTCCTCCCAGGTATGTTGGGTACTGTATGGGTGGGGTACAAACCAGAGTATCAATCAAACATAGATCATTTACAACAATGATGGTATTTAATGCTTCACCCTGCGGAGTATGCCCAGTGTATTTGCTCTGACCCCTAAAGTGTTTGTGCAATTGGCTGATACTTGATTGACATATTTAACTTACCTATAAGTCACTAGTATATAGTAGTCTGAGTACCCAGAGCCTGTAAGTTAAATGTTACTAGTGGACAGCAGCACTGATTGTGCGACCATTACAGTGACATAGCGAAAACATGGCTCTCAGCCTGCCACTGCAGCCTAGCATGGTTATTTTGAAGCTGTCGATTTGACCTGGCAAAATAAAAACTTTGCCAGGCCTAAACCTTTGTTTTAATACCTATAAGTCACCCAAACGTATGCCCTAAATGCCCCCCTCTAACGCCCCCCACCCCGGACAAGTGGTGTCCTTAAGGTCCTGGGACCCTTAAATAAATGTCAGTGTGTACTCCTCCACATGTTGTACTTTAAAAACTGGGATTTAGAAACTTTATCAAGGATTGTTGCCTGGAGAACCAACATAGGACCAGGACCAACCTGTCAAGTCAATCCAATGAAGGTACGTTGCCAGTGGGCTAAAGATTCAGGGTACTCGTGCTTGGAGCTTTTCCACAGCACCAAATCTGTTTCAACAGGATATCACAAAGGTGCTATCCAGCCTTGTGGAGCAGTGTTCAGCCATCACTTGGAGACTTCCCTCACTGGAGGAATCCGATCTCTAAAAAAGTGACTAAGTATGAAGGTAAAAATCTTTACCTGGCAAAGGCACCAAAGATGTCAGGTGGGCGATTGGCCTTCCTTGGACACAAAATTTGAATTTCTCCTGCTCAGAGCTTTCCCGCCAAAAGCCAATGGCTCCGCCAGCACTTTATCCATGGCTATCCGGCCTCCTACACCCATTTCGGCCACAGCCAGTTGCCTTGCCCCGCTGAGAATTTTCAACTTCCACCGCAGAGACTAAGGGCCTTATTTAGATCTTGGCGGATGGAATACTCCGTCACATTAGATATAATGGGATCATAATACGGCAGACGGGATATCCTTCACGTTTGTCATGGAGTATTCCCCTCCCCAAAGATCTAAATCAAGCCGTAAGCCAGGAGGTAAAACTTTTCACTGGACCAAACCTGGTCCTTGTACCTGAACGGTGCTCCATCTTGCCACCATTAACTTTTGACTTTGGCCCAGTATAGCACAACCAGATAACGCACGGTTGGCGCTTTACCCTTTTTGGCACTAGAAAACTATAAAAATTGTAAAGATCATATCTCCGACTCTCCTGATCTGATTTTTGTTGTATTGGTGTCTACTTTTATTTTAAAATGTATACTATTTTTCTGAATTGGAGTAGTATGTTTGTGCTGTGTTCTTGATTTATTAACTGTTTTGGTACAGATAATTGCTTTACACTTGTTTTCCTTAGAGTTAAGCCTGACTGTTCTGTGCCATGACTACCTCGTAGAGCGCTACGTATTAATTTCAAATAGCCTAACTGGGCCTGATTCAGGATAGTTACATTATTACTTGGTGAGGTCTCATAACCACCCCAGCTAATAATCCACTTTCTAGCAAACATGCATGACATGCAATTATGCTTGATCATTTCTAGAAAGGACGTAATGTCAATGCACAGAAAAATAATCCTGTGTAAATAAAAGATTTATATCCATAACAAATCTATTAAAGTAAGGAAAAAGTAAAACAATTGGACTGAACTCCCTTGGTCACAAGCAGTAGCTGACTAGATTATCTCAAACCACCACCACTAATAGTGCTATATTTAACATGTTAGAACAACAGAGCTACTTTTACAAAAATATCGTGCAGCACGTGGTGAATACCCAAAGTGTTGCATTGCGTAAATTGGAAAAAATCGTGCTGTGCCCTATGTACTGTCAGGCATCGATGATATGGTCAGCTACACTTATTTTTCCCATGACACTAAATAACATTTAGTGTTGCACCACCTTACAAAAGAGAGTGAGCAGTGTCTTGTGTGAGTTTTGTGTTTGAGGCACATGATCTAGCAGAATCTCTAGGCCAGGGGTCTCCAACGAGAAGCTTGGGAGCTACTGGTAGCTCACCAGTACCTTTAAAGTAGCTCTCTAAAGGTGAAGTCAAGCCCAGTACCAATTTAAGAGAGTTAATGCCTATTACAGAAGGCAGCACTGATCATCTCAAGACCCTTAGAGTGACAGCCAGCCAAACTTATGACAGTAACTCATACTAACACTCAAACACACACTGTGTCGGCTAATAGGACTTGCTACATGACAGTCTGTATCCAATCTCAATATAATTAAGCCACAAGGAGATTGACCATGTTGTAGTCCCTCCTTTATCAGTCACAACATGTGTGTGAACAGTGCACCATCAAAAACGTATGGCAGCAGTAGCCTGAACTGTAATCAGTGCTTACCCACCAAAGTGCGGGACTGCAGGACTCAGAGTGAAAATGTGTCAGTTAGATGCATGATCAGCTCAAGACCTGAGGAGAACAGGGTATGATCCAGACCAGAGAAAATTAAGAGATTCATCAACATTTATGTGTGTGTCCATAGTAAACACTATTGCTTCCTGAAACTATGCCTGGTGCCAAGAACCGCCAAATATATATGCTAGCCCCCATCATAAGAGTGTTATCTTTGGCACAATTGTGTCCATTCCTGGCATAATAGTGCCAATGGCATAATAATGGTCACCCTTGACTATTTTTGTTTTTTTGGTCTAGTTGTGGTATACTGGCAGCCATCATAGACCTACTAAGAGCATGCCTGGCCTATATGTACCTATTCCTGGCATATTAATGGTCATGACTGATATATGGTCTTATCCCGGATCCTTATGGTTTCCAGCCTTGGCACAACTGTGGCCCTAGTATAATGGTGGGCATTACTGGCCTAATCCAGGCATCCGTGGTGCTATGGTGAGCATCCATGGCATATGACTGTAATACCTGGAAATTCAAAGTAGTCTGTCCATATGAGGCATTTGTACATGGGAGTACATGATGAAAATGACACCCTGATGTTTTGAGACTGTGCATTTCTCAAAAACTGATATTTTAAAGGCAGTTTTAGTTTTCAAAAATGGGTTTTCTTCTGGAAAATAGAGTTTTTTTTGCCCACAGTGAAAAGTGGTATTAGATAGAAAAATGTGCATTTTCAGAAACTGGGGAATGATAATTCAAGCTGGGCTGGGGAGACGTACTGCTGTGCTTATGTCCTTTGTGCCACTGGGCATGTCAAGATTTGAATGTTACTTCATAAGTCAAGGGGAGGCATTTAATATTGATGAACGTTTTCACAGCATTTCTGCTGGTAACCGCACTTGGTATACTTGGGTGGTAACTACTGAAAATCTTGCTATGGGTGGTCATAGTGTAGTCACTGTTTTACAGTTATAAAATTTGCTAGTAGCTCGGAAAGACTTTCCGGAAAATAGTGTATCCTACACTTCAGAAGAAAGCTTCTTCTTTACCCCCCTCTTTTCTTTTTCTTTTTTTTTTTTTTTTTTAAAGTCTTTTCAAATCATCTGGAACTTCCCAAATATTTCCACTGAATTTGTTTCACCTTAATTTTTTTTTTTTACTGTTCTTTTAAGGTGGTCTCAATTTGCTTTCATCAACTTGTTCAGTTTCAGTACCAACTTCTCTTTCTATTTGATCTGTGCTCTCAATTTCCTCCAATATAACATACGTTGGAATTAAAAAGATCTAGTAGTCTGGGGGCCAATGATTCTTTCAGGACTAAATAGAGCTCGTTAGGGATTGCTTCGGGGCCAGCTGCTTTCCCTCTCTTCAGGTTATTTATTGCATCCAGCACCTCACCCAATGTAATGGCTGCATTTAATGACTCGCAGGAATCTGTATCCACCTTCGCAATCTGAGATTCCCCTAGATAGGAGTCCACAGTAGGAAGTGCAGGAAAAGATCTTCTTCATACAGTGCTTGGAAGAAGTCTACAAAGGCTTCTTCTATGCCAGCGTTATCTTCTACCCTTCCTCTTCCATTGCTCTTATTAATTGCCATGATTTTATTTCTGTTAACATCGGTTTTAAGCTTCCACGCTAACAGTTTCCTACTGTTTTCCCCATACTCCTAGTTCGATAGGCTGCTGGCCTGCCATCTTTCCCTTACCCTGTCTTCTAGATAAAGTGCTAACTCTTGTCTCTTTTTTAGTATGTCGGCCTTTGCCTTATTCTTTTCTTCCCCCTTGGATGCAACATCCAGCCTCACCTGTTGGTTTAATATGTCGGCCTCTAGTTGAGATATTTTATACCTTTTCTTTTTGTTTTTATTTATTGCTAGACCCATTAATGCTCCTCTGAGAACAGCTTTGTAAGATCCCAGATTAGGGTATTAGAGACCTCCCCTTCGATATTGTCGTTAAAATAATTTAGTGTTGTGTCTCTAATCTTGTCTACAATTTGTGAATCTAAAAGAAGAGTGCGGTCCAAAGTCCACCTTTTTTCGCCCTGGACAGACTTGATTTTTATATCTAGCTGAACAAGGGAGTGATCCGACAGGTGAGCAGGCACGTGAAAAACCTTTTTAACGTTCTTACACAGGAGTTTATCAACTAGGAAGAAATCTATTCTTGAGGCATGGCCATATTTATGATTCCTGTAAGTAAATTTATTCGTATTCTCCCCTCTTGCTCTCCATATGTCTATCAGCCCCAAATCTTCCATAAGTCCATTCAGACATTTTCTCATTTTAGGCAAGTTTAATGCTCTGCCCGGGGGATGTCTATCCTTCTTGGGGTCAAGTAGAATGTTGAAATCACCACCTAGTATAATTGGTGTGGTCACTGTTATCATCTGTGAGTAGAGAGATTGAAGAGGTGTGGGATCGTCTGTGTTGGGGCCGTAGTACCCAACCACTGATAAAGGAATATCACCTAGCTTTAAGTTGGCTATGACCCATCTACCTTTAGAATCTATCATCTCCACTACTAACGTTAAATTGGATGTTTTTTTGATAATAATTGATACCCCCTTGGTATTGCAGGATTGGTTTGTACACACACTCTTCCCAACCCATTTTTCATGCTTAATTATTTTGGACCACTCATCTTTAAGGAGATGAGTCTCCTGTAATATGATAATATCACTGTTTATTAGCTTGAGGTACTCAAAGATCTTATTCCGCCTGCCCCTTGATCTTAGCCCATTAAGATTCCAAGTCACAATTTTTAAGTCGCTCATTACACAAGGAATTCGTTAATTAGCATTTGATATAAGTCAGTCTGACCCTGCTTGCTATGATTTTTGCATATCGGACAGTTGTTTTTTAATTTTTTTTCCCTAATGCTCCCCACCCAGAAAAATAGATTAAAGTGTACCAAAAAGAAAAAGAGAAAAACCCCTTCCCCCTCCCCCCACCCTGGAGAACCCCAATCCCTAAAACCTGGAACGACGCGACTATTAGCCTGATATTAAAACCTGGTAAAAATCCCCTAAACTGCGAGTCTTATAGGCCCATATCCCTTCTCAATACTGACTATAAAATTCTCTCACAGATCCTGGCTAAGAGGCTGGGGCTTCTCTCTAAAAAGTTGATCCATAACGATCAGAAGGGTTTTATAAGAGGCAGACAGTTACATGACCTTACCCACCAGCTTATTGGCGCCATTGACATCGCAGCCCAAGAAAAGTTCCTCTAGCGGTCCTCACCTTCGACGCAGCCAAAGCTTTTGATCGCGTCAATTGGGTATATTTACAGAAGTCCAGGGAAGACATGGCTTGGCAGTTCGGGCTGGACTGTTCCCATGAGGCACAGGGTTAGACTGATTTGCATATGGCCATGTCTGAACTGGGGTGGCGGAGTGAGCTAAAGAATGATGGATTAAACCCAGATCAGTTGACTGGGGGTGAGTGCTTGCAATGTTCAACACTCCGTCCATCATCCCCTTTGGTTTTGCTATATTTACAGAAGGTCATCAAACAATTTGGTTTAGGGGAAAATTTCGCAAGAGCAATTACGAACATATACTCTGCTCCCACCGGGAAAATTCTCATTAATGGTAGGCTATCAAAAGGATTTCGGATCAGAAGAGGCACTAGACAGGGGTGCCAGCTTTCCCCCCCATCTCTTCAATCTTTACATAGAACCCTTAGCCAACACAATAAGGTCCTCTAGAGATGTTATTCCTTTTAGCTTTAATGGCTGGAACTTAAAACTAGCACTATACGCCGATGATCTAATGATCTATACGAGCGCCCTAAATGAATCCTTTAATACCATTACTTCTTTACTAACAGAATTTGGGAATATTTCCGGGTATCAAATAAACCACCAAAAAACTGAGGTCATGTACTGGAACATGATAATGCCATCCATTGCCTCTAAAAATAAGATCAAATACTTGGGGATTGAAATTTCAAGAAATATTGATGAAATCGCCCAAACAAATTTAGATCTAAAAGTTAAAGAGATGAGGAAACTATTAAAATCATGGAGCTGCCTTTCCCTTACCTTCATGGGGCGAGCTAACGTGATCAAACTGGACATTCTACCAAAATTCACTTTCATCTTTAATGCTATTCCTCTGGAATTTAAACCAGTTTGGATAAAAAAGATCCAGAGTGAAATTAACTCCTTTATCTGGGCCTCTAAAGGTGTAAGAATTGCCGGGAAAAAGCTTTGCCAAAAGAAAAATCGAGGGGGGATATCCAGTCCAGACCGCATGACGTACTACAAAGCCTTTCATTTTAAGAATGTGAGGATTCTCTTTCAAAAACATGACCTTTATCTCGCTTATTGGAAAGCTGTAACGGAGCACGACCACTGTCTCTATAAGTTTGGCCACCCTAAGTATTTAAAAAAAATCCGATTGAAGGTGCTGAGATCTGCATATAAACTTTGGTCCGATATGAGGAAAATTTGGAAGTTCCCGTACTACAGCCCCTTAGCACCTATATGGAATTCACCGGGAACGCCAGAATGTTTGAAAGACTCTCTAGCAATTCCATTGAAAAGAGCTGGAATAGAGAATTGGGAGGACCTTCTTGAAAATGGCCTCCTAAAATGCTGGGACACTAGAGAAAAGAACAAATAAGGAGATATCCAGGTTTAAGTACTACCAGCTGGCTAGCTGGTCTAAAGACCAAGTGACACTTTCAGATCATATCGTGAAGCTGGAAGACGAGTTACAGAAAGACCCAGCTCGAAAGGAAGTCTCGAAGTGGTATTGGTACCTGATGGAGAGGAATGAGGTCGATCTCGACACGCCAGTCGCTAATTGGAAGAAAATCTTTCAGGCACAAGACTTGCAACGACACTGGCAAGTATCCTGCACTTTTTTATGGCACATTATTGTTTCTGCACCCCTTAGGAAAAATCATCTTTTTACTTTACATAGGTCCTACTGGACGCCTGAAAAGCTGTCAAAATTGAATAAACAGGTGGTGAGGAACTGTCCCAAATGTGGTGAGATGAAAGCAAATGATATCCACATGTTTTTCACATGTACCCACCTCGACTCCTATTGGGAGGCAGTCAGTAAGATTGTTGATAAAGCTCTTAACGCCACAATTAAGGTAAGCGCTTTCATAATTATTTTTGGTATTTTGGATACTGAAGATTCCGATATCTATTTAAATAAAAACCAGAAACATTTGCTATTTACCTTAATGTTATTGGCTAGACGTGAGGTGTGCATAAACTGGATTCTTCCAGCTCCTCCCAGGGTAGAAGATTGGCTCCGCTCAGTAGACAATTTAGAAATTGGGACAAACTAAGAGGGAAAAGTAAACGCACGAAATATTGGGAACTATGGAACAGTCTTTTGCGGTAGGTCAGGAAGGGATGTCCGATGATTCAATTTAATGTGATTATTCAAATTTAAGAGATCCTTGGGTGGCCTAGCGATGGCTGGATCTGAAAAAAATGTGCTGGTTTGCAAGATGTGGTCCTTCCTTGTTCTTTCTTCTAGGGTGCTGTTTCAGCGTCGAACGAAAGGTGACCCTGCTGCTGCAACCATTAAGATCGCATAAATGAGGACAAAAAAAGAAGAAAAAAAAATATATATAACATACGTTCATTCAAGAGCTCTGTATTTCCTGCTTGGGACTCTTATTCTCTTTGTTCTTCGTACTGATTCTTCTTGTTCAGTTTGACTTGATACTTCATTTATTTGTTCTGGTTTTCTCTTTTCAAGAGTGTATTTCAGTGTTTTTACTCCACTTGGCCAATTGTCACCCTTTGTTGCTCTCTTAGCTTGAACCACTTCTTCACCTTTCCTTTCTGGTTCACAGGTTCTTTTATTTAGTCCCTTTCTTTGTTGAACTTGCTCTTGATTTTCTGTAACTTCCTTTTCTACTTGCTCAACAGCAGTCTTACGAGACCCAGTAGCTGGTGCCCACTCTGCTTGACTTGTGCTTGATTGTTCACCATCATCAAGCTTGTCAGAATCTGTCACTCTAGAATTTTTAGCTTCACAACCTTCAGCTTCTGGTTTCTTATCTTTATTCACCAGTTGCTGCTCACCTTCTTTTTCAAGTGGACTTGGGACTCTTCTGGTATGACTTGCGTGGATCCAGTTTGGCAAGCCACCACACTTCACTGCTGTTGTTGTCACCAGAATAATCTGATAAGGTCCATGCCACCTGGGTTCTAAACACGACTTCCTCACATGTTTCTTGACAAGAACCCACTCTCCTGGACTCAGATCATGTGCGTGATCCAGCTGTGTTGTGGTTGCAATTTCTCCAACCTGATGAGACACAGAACGCACCACATCAGCCAATCCTTTGCAATAGTCAAGCACTAGATCATCAGAAATATTCATCAGTTTGTTTGCTGGTTCAATCGCTTGTCTCATTGCTCTTCCCATTAGCACTTCATGAGGACTCAATCCAGTCTTTTTATCTGGGATGCTTCTAAGACTCATCAATACCAGGGGTAAAGCATCAGGCCACTTCAGTGTTGTGGATGCACATACCTTTCCCAGTCTAGATTTTATAGTGCCATTGATTTGTTCGACCACTCCAGATGCTTCTGGTCGATAGGCACAATGCAGCTTTTGCTCAATCTGTAGTGCTGCACCGATCATCCGAATTATCTCATTATTAAAATGAGATCCCCTATCTGTCTCTAAAGTGACTGGAAAACCGAACCTTGGAATTAGTTCTCTTAGAAGTAACTTTGCAACAGTCAAGCTATCATTCCTTCTTGTTGGATAGGCCTCTACCCAACGAGAAAACAAACTAACAACAACTAACACATTTTAGTCCGTTACATGGGGGAAGCCCGATGAAATCGGGCTGGAGCCTCGTAAATGGTCCTGCTGCTTTTCCAATTCGTCCCCAACTCACAATTGTCTTTCTGCCTGGATTTTGCTGCTGACATATAGCACACCTCTGGCATAGACTCTCTGCAATGACCCTGAATTTTGGGTTGTACCATGACTGCTTGAAGAGCCTTATCATTGCATCTCTTCCAACATGTGCAATTCCATGGTATACCCTTGCCATTTGGGATAGTAAAGAATCTGGCATAACTGGTCTTTCATCTGTATACACCCAAACTTCATCTTCTGATCTCTTCTTGCAGCCTGACTTTTTTCAAATTTCTTTTTCCTCATCACTTGCCTCTTCTTGCAACTGTCTAATCTCATCCCAAGTTTCCCAGGAGGAAAACATCAGGTGGCAAATAGAATTTTTCTTCTCCACCGCTCTGTTTATCGCAATTGAATTTTGTGCACAGAAACGCGCTACTTGATCAGCGTATCTGTTGCCGCTTGTTCACATAATCATTTCCTGACTTATGTGCAGAACATTTGACCACTGCAATTTTCTTTGGCAATTGCAAAGCATCCAATAAATCTTTCAAATTTTTGCTATTTCTGATAGGAGAACCTGAAGAAGTCAGAAATCCCCTTTGCATCCATAACTGTCCGAAATCGTGAACCACCCCAAAACCATATTGACTGTCAGTAAATATGGTTACTTTCAAATTTTTGCCAATTTTGCATGCTCTAATCAGAGCTATCAGTTCAGCAATTTGTGCAGAATTTACCCCTTTTAGACAGGATGCTTCCAGAACCGCAGCCACTGTACATTCTGCATAGGCAGAACTCAATATGCCTTTTTCATTTCTCAGACAAGATCCATCAACAAACATCACACTATCTGATTCCTCTAGCGGGGTATCCTTGATGTCTGGCCTTGGTTTTGTGCACAAATCTGTCACATCCAAACAATCGTGATCTGCTTCGTCTCTTACTTCCTCACAAAATGGACTAGGCAACAATGTTGCCGGATTTATTGTCGTACATCTCACCACAGTCACATTTTCAGCACCTAATATTACTCTTTCATACCTAGTCAGCCGACTATAGGTCATGTGCTGTGTACGTGTTCTTGTCAAAAGAATCTCAACTGAGTATGGCACATATACTTTAACTGAATGTCCCATCACATTCGCTTCACTTTGTTCTAAGCTCACACAAGTAGCAGCTACTGCTTTCAAACAACCTGGTAGCGCTGCAGCCACTGAATCCAAAGTAGCAGAAAAATATGCCACTGGACGTCGTGCCATTCCATGTCTCGGAGTTAAACTGAAAGTGCACACCCATCTCTCTCACAACAGTAAAACGCAAAATCCTTTGTATAATCTGGCATTCCCAATGCAGGTGCTCGACAAAGACTGTCTTGTAACTCAATAAAAGCATTCATGCTTTCATCATCCAATTCAATCGGATCAGTCACATCTTTGTGTGTCAACCTCTGTAGAGGCTTGCAATCAGTGAAAAGCCCCTGATCCACTGTCTGCAGTATCCAACAATTCCCAATAACATTCGCACTTCCTTCTGAGTTTTGGGAGGGCTCATTTGTTGAATCACATTGATCCTTTCTGGTGTCACCTTTCTGACTCCTTTCTCTATTTTGTGTCCCAAATATTGGACCTCTTGTTTACAAAACTGCAATTTTGCTGGTGACACTTTGTGTCCACCTTCTGCCAGATGATTCAGTAAGGCAATTGTATCTGTCACACACGCCTCTCGTGTTTTTGATGCCACCAGTAGGCCATCAATATACTGAACCAAAACTGATTTTTCTGGCATAATCAAAGTCTCCAAACATTTTTTCAAAATCTGATTAAAAATCGATGGACTCTCTGTGTACCCTTGGGGAACTCGGCACCATGCCAAAACACGGTCTCCGAACCTGAACGCAAACAAATATTGGCTATCCAGATGTAAGGGAATCGAGAAAAATGCTCGACACAGATCAATTACTGTATACCATTCTGCATCACAGGGAATTTGATATAGAATCACTGCTGGATTTGGCATTATTGGACAACAGGGTACCACAATTTTATTTATCTTTCGTAAATCTTGTACTATCCTATATTTTCCGCTTGGCTTCTTAATTCCCATAGTAGGCGAATTACAAGGACTGCTTAGTATTTCTTTTAGAATACCTTGCTCAATAATTTGGTCAATCACAGGAATAACTCCTGCTGTTATCTCAGGACTCATTTTGTATTGAGGTGTGTTTGGAAATGTTGCACCCGGTTTCACCACAACCTGAATAGGATCCACACCTTTCATCAGACCAATCTCTTTTTCTGAGAAATCCCATACATCAGATCTTACTGTATCTCTCAACTCTGCAGGCAAATATTCTTCAGTAAGAAGTGAAAACAGTTCATCCACTTCTGTCCCTTGCTTCGCTAACATCATTTCAAACGCAACATCCTCATCTGGTGTTTGGAAAGCAATACCATCTGGTGTACAATAAATTGTGCAAATCATTTTGCACAGTAAATCTCTCCCTAAAAGGTTTACCAGACTCGTATCACATACCATGAACCGATGCATGTCTCTGAATCTTCCAAGATGCACTTCTATTGGCTTTGTTATTGGGGTTTTGATATGCTTATTGGAGACTCCTACGACTTGGATAGTTTCTCCCGAGAGGGGAAGGTTTGGAATTTCTGCTGCTCTCACAGTAGAACGGGTAGCACCAGTGTCCACTAGGAATGTAATATCATTACCTTCCACTTTTCCTTCAACAAATGGACCTGACTAATCTACCTCTAGAGTTGCGCCAAGCACGCACTCTTCCTCCCCCCTCAGGCACCATCATTGATATGAGTCTGAATCACTCTCATTGCACTGCAACAAGTATTGTGAAACCATTTGCACATTTTGATTCTTACCAATTTGTTCACCTGCGTGAAACCCAGTGTTCACACTGTATCTCTGCACTTGAGCATTCACATTATTTGGCATAGGAGCTTGTGGTACTTGTAACTGTGGAGTAACTATCTGCTGCTGCTGTTGCTGTTGTTGATTCACAAACACCTCATTCTGCATCTGTGAATTTAAATTTTGATTCATCCCATTATTTTTCTGAGCAGATCTACACTCGTTCTTCCAATGCCCAAATTTTCCGCACGCATGACAGGGATATTTCCTTTTCCTTTCATCTTTATTCATTTTACCTCTACCTCTACCACCACTCATTATTTGACCATTCTAGTTCTGACCTTTCATCTGAAAATCGGTTTGAGAACCACTGTTTCCTTCTTGCTGTTCTGCTACCTTCACTTGTGCCCACATCATTTTCTCTTTTAGCTTCTTATGCCTCGATTCAATATCATCACTACAATACTTTGCATACCTCAGTATTTCATCAAACGTTTTACTCTGCCAACAGATCAAATGTTGCTGAATCATGTTACTAATTTCTGGTTTTAATCCAAATACAAAACGATGCACAAAATGTCCCATATCTTTATCTCCAATATTCTCAAACCCACTGTACTTTTTGTAAACTTGTAACAACCTTTCATAATAAGCATGTACCGACTCCTTTGGTTCTTGGTTTGTTCTGTCAATTTTAACCCAATCTGTTTCTTTCGGAGAAAGTTTTCCCTTCAAGTAAGTAATTACCTGATGATATTTAAACGAACAATGATGGCCAGGGGAACTAGCTATCGCACAATCCCGTGTAGTCGGAAGTATTTCCAAAAGCACAAAAACCAGTTTGCAATTGCCCACCTCAAATTATGGTTTGCCAAAATAAAACCACAAATAATTAAACATGAAAAAAGCTCTGAGAGGCAACATAAACAAACTTTAGAGTATTGAAAGCACAAATGCTGGACGTATACACATGAAACGAGAGGAAATCTTTAAATATTCAATCCTTTTTTTCAGATGTTATAATGAAAAGCCAATACAGCCAACGAATTTCACCCGTGGCAGGCTTCTTCAGGGCAAGCTCTTTGTTGGAGGAATAATATTTTCTAAAATCTTTTGTCAACACTGGACCATATAAAAGATATTCGATAGATACAGCTTGTGGTTCTCCTTTTTCATTATTTATACTGAAACCGAAAACACTTTCCAGAGGAGCTATTCTCCTTTTGGATGCCCCGAAGAAGCCCGCCACGGGTGAAACGCGTTGGCTGTATTGGCTTTTCATTATAACATCTGAAATAAAGGATTGAATATTTAAAGATTTCCTCTCGTTTCATGTGTATACATCCAGCATTTGGGCTTTCAATACTCTAAAGTTTGTTTATGTTGCCTCTCAGAGCTTTTTTCATACCTGATATTTCCTCATCACCTCATCTGAAGGTGCACCTGTTTTCGCATCTCTAGGATATTCTTCTTTAGGCCAATCAACAGTAATCTTACACTCTGTCCATAAATCTGCTGGAACAACAATCTCAAATAAACCATCCAGATCTTTCAACAAGACTTTTGAAACCTTCACAAACCTCTCTACTTGCTTGTACCATTCAACTGGCTTTTCCCTTAACCTAGGGAAGTCATGAGTAAAAGACAATATATCCTGTCTTGTCCAAGGAACGTGAACATATCCACCACCCGGAACTTCTCTCATTGGACATACCGTTTCAACCTGTTCTGACTCTCTCAGTGGAAATAAAGACGCATTTTTATTGGCAATCATTTCTTCTTTCTTTTTCGCCCATCTACCTTTCCACCGATCTACATCTCCCCATTTCTTCAGGTTATTCATTAATTCTTTTATTTGCAATCTTTTACCAGAGCATTCAAACTCCCTAAATCCTTTTCAGTAAAATCCAGTCTATATGTTTTCTGTAACACTCTTGACTTCTCTATGTCCACTCCATATTCACAAGCAGCCTCTGTTAACTTTTCATGAAGATTTCTTGCTCTCCAAGTAATATTTTTGCACAGGAATAACAACTCCTCATCTCGATAATTACTCAATCTGTCTGGGCTTATTGTACCAATAATCATTTCTTCCAAATCCACTCTCAGTTTACTCACATCTATACTCTGTGGTTGAGGTTTTCCTTTTCCATTCCCTTATCCAGTCATCTAATTAATCTGGTGAAGGTCCCATTGAACTCCCTGATATTGGAGTGACATTCTGCACTAATCTCCTCAGATCCATTTGTGCACTTCTCTTAGGGGTTTCAGTTATCATCTCACAAACTGGCAGATCAATTAATGAAGTACTTGTTTCAGTTTGTTCAACCTGATCAACTATCGCTACCACTTTATTCCTATCTCTATTCATTGGGACTGTCAACGCATGTGCTCTTGATATATTCTGTTTTTCTCCGTACAACGGAACTATAGGTCCAATTGTTACTGGCACTGTTAATGCTTCCACATTCAGATTCAACTGATTAAGTTTCTGAGTCAACTCCTCTCTTGTCCTATTCAGCATATCCATTTCACTCTCTTGTACTGCTCTAGTAACTACTGGGACTTGTGGAACCTGCGGAATTAGTGGGGTTCCCATTAATGGTGCATTTGGAATGGTTTCACTTGAGTTCTCTTGATAAGGTGGAGGTCTTTTAGTCAAAATGTCATCTAACAACTCATCATCAGAATCACTTGGGTCAAAATCTATCCTTGATGTCTCTACATTTTTCTTCTTCTCTTTACATTTGCCTCCAGTTGCTTCTTCAGCTACTAAAACTGGGTACAAACCATCCGCTATCACAGCTCTCCATCTTTTCATTTTATCTTCCCGTTTTTCAAAAGGATACCTAGACATTATACTCCTATATCTCCTTCCGCCCCTATACTTCTCTCGATCGTACACTTCTTGTTCCCATTCCTCAAGCGCTTCATACTATGTAGGTCTGGGATTTGGTTCTAAAGAGTTCATTCTTCCTCTCAAATTCTGTAGTATCCTTACATTAAACGTACCATGCTTCGGAAAAGCTAACACACCATCATCTTCTGTGTATTTCACCCAATTTTCTAACCAAGTACACGTATGGTAACCACGTTCCAACATCATAAAAGAAGCAGCTGTTCTTGGAGGTGGAATAGGAATTCCCTCTCTTGTAACTATTGGTTTGTCCTTTTTAAAGAAACTCTTTATCTTATTAACCAGCTTCATTTTTCCCGATCCTTTGTTCGCTAAAATACAACTCAATAAACAAACAACAAACTCTTCATACTTCTGCTTATTCTATTTGCTAACAATCGTCCAATACCAGCGCAACTCACACCAACCAACCAATCAGAACACTCCTACGTAGTCAGTACCTTGACCAATGCCAGCGCGGTTCACAGTAATCAACCAATCACAGCACTTCGAACGCCAGCTGTCTGACCAATGCTAGCGCGGCTTTTGTGACGTCAGTATTACTCCAACTACTGACCCTCCCTTTACAAAATAATACGTCAATGTTTTTCTATACTTTTCTCAACAAAACTTGTTAGAAAACAAACATAAAACAATGCTACCTTGTCTGTTCCATTAAACAAAGGGATAGTCTTCACTTCAAAAGAGATTCTCTCACTGCGAGTAAAATAACGACCAGCGCTATTCTACACCCACACAAGCTACAGGAGGACTTGGTACTCCTCTAGGGATACTAGCCAAAGTTTCGGAAGAGGACTTTCACATGGAAAGAGGTCTGTGTACTTGTTAGAAATGGGGGTCTCTAGTTGGCAATGGCTGGCCACTGTCCAAGTAGGGACCCTTCTTCCTAAGTCAGAGTGAGAGGGCTACCCTCTTTAATACCCCTGCTCAACCCTGTGGTAACGTAGCACGAGCAGGTAGGCTTATCTCAGAGGCAGTGTGTGAAGCATTTATGACCATACACAGTAACACAGTGAGGAACACTACAAAGGGACACCACACAAGTAGTTATAAAAAATAAGTATCTTTATATAAAGGCAGATTTATCACAAGACCAATAACTGTAAAAGCCACAATACTGTCAAAAATAGGATAGCTGTTGAAGGACTGTGAAAAATAGTTCAAAGGTTGCAAGAATAAGGTTCAAATTCAGAGCAGGGGTCTCTGCGACCCTTTCTCGCACAAAGTACCTGAATTCAGTAGCAAAACTAACAAAATGTCGCAAAGAAGTGGTAGCGATGATTCTCGGCACGCGAGGCCGGCGATGCGTTGAAATCCTTGCCGCAAGGGAGGATGCTGCGCCGATCTGCGTGATGCGTGCGGAGACACTGCGACCAACTTCTGCACGCTAGGCCGCCAATGCGATGACTTTCTTGCCGCGAGGGAGAAGTCGATGCGACGATCCTGTTGCGCTGTGCGATTGTGTTGCGATGCGAAGAGATGACGCTCCGCGAGGGGGCGACGAAATCCGGTGCGATGCGATGAAAATGGCGGACGCACGGCGTCCGCATAAGCGATGTCTTGAAGCGAGGATTTCTTTAGGGGTTGCGAGCACTCGGCGACAGCAGCGCGATGATTTTTCCAGCGCTGTCTCAGCTGCAGCGGCTCGCAAAGGGGCGTTAGCGATGGTTTCGTGTTGCGAGCACCCAGCGGCAGCAGCGCGATGATTTTTCCAGCGCTCTCAGCTGCAGCGGCTCGCAAACGTGCGTTAGTGACGATTTCCAGCACTCTTTCTCTGAAGCAAAACTAGAGGCCCTGGAACTCACAGGAGCCTCATCAGCAGATAGCAATCCTCGCAGGGAGGAAGCAGGAGGTTGGTGGTGGAGTCAGATGTGCCTGAGACTCCAGCAGGAGGCTAGCTCTTTTCCTAGCCCTTGGGTAATTGCTGTAACAAAAATAAAAGTTCTCTCAAAAGTCCTTTTTTCTCTTCTTCAAGGTCCAGTGGTCACTGCTGCAGGCCAGTGCAAGAAAAACACACAAGCACAAGGACAGTCACTTCCTGCAGATTCCTCCAGTGGCACGGACAGAGTTTCCTCTCCAGATCCAAAAGCAATACAAAAAGTAGGGGGTTTGAGCACAGATATTTATACCCCAAAAGCCTTTGTTCTTAGAAGCTACCAGTCACTGAACCTAGCCAGAACCAGTTCTGCTCAGGCCTGGAGCACTTTGTTTACCAGGCTGCATCCTTCCTTTCAGAAAGAGGGGGTCTGCTAGCAGACACACAGTGGGAGGTGGAGCCAGCATTCACCTTGCCAGGCACAGCCCTATTCAGGTCCAGGAGCCACCCCTCCCCACACTCTAAATGCAGATCTCTCTATTCAACCCAGGTCTGACTCAGCCTGCCCTGCCCCTCTAAAACCAGACAGCCAATACACATAACGGCAGAGCACACTGGAAGGCTTAGGCAAGAAAATACCTACTTTCTAAAAGTGCTATTTTTAAACACAGAATATAAAAATAAACTTCACTAAAATATGTATTTTAATATTCTGAGCTCAGGCATACTAAATTCGTTTTTCTACCATGTCCCTGGGGTCAGTTAGGACTATAGAATGTAATAGTCAAACTGCCCATTCTAGCCTATGAGGAACAGATAGCCTTACAGTAGTGAAAAACGAAATGGGGTGTAATTCACTACCAGGACATGCTACACACACCAAGGCATGTCCTACCTTACACATACAATGCACCCTACCCTAGGGGCGACTTACAGGATGCCAAGGGAAGGTTCAGGGGCTGGGAAGTGGGTGCACTTCACAGCCAAGATGGCAGTTCTGGACTGCACACAGACACTGCAGTGGCAGGTCTGAGACACACTTTACAAGCTGCTTCTGTGGGTGGCGCAAACCAGCGCTGCATGCCCACCAGCAGCATTTGGTTTACCAGCCCTGGGCACACACAGGCCACACTACTAGGGACTAACAGGTAAACCAAATAAGCCAATCAGGGATATACCAATTCACATAGACATATTTACCAAGGGAGAGCATATGCACTTTAGCACTGAACAGCAGTGGTAAAGTGCCCAGAGTCATAAAACCAACAGAAACAGGTCAGCAAAAATACAGGAGGCAGGCAAAAGTTTAGGGGTGACCCTGCAAAAAGGGCCATTTCCAACACAACCCCTTCCAGCCAAAACGCAGGGTAGACCAATCACTACTTTGATGGGCTTCCTGCTTCGGGCGATAGAACACAGAACTGGCCCGCAACTGCAGGGGCATATGCCAGCTCCACTCCAATCTGAACCCTGGTGGATCCCTCTGTCCACACTCCCAGGGCCCACTAAGATAACCAATGGGGAACTCTGCCCCTCACCTGTGGACACCACCTGTGCAGCACCTAACCGTAACTGGCCCCCAGGTGTGTCCCAACAGATAAACAATAAGCCACAGTAGCCACTGACAGTAGTCAGGGATGAGACCCAGGCCTTATACCTCTCAGGGCTCACTAAGACAACCAATGGGGAACTCTTCCCCTTACCTGTGGACACCACCTGTGCAGCACCAAACCTCAACTGGCCCCCAGGTGTGTCCCAACAGATAAACAACAAGCCCCAGTAGCCACTGACAGTAGTCAGTGATGAAATCCAAGCCCTATACCTCTCAGGGCTCTCAAACATTTGTGGCATCAGAGAGTGAGGGGCAGTAACCCCAGGTGTCTGGCACCTTTTGTCAGGTCAGGTGACGCACCCTGATACTGACCCACCAGCCCTGGGCCTGTTCCCAGCGGCGGGGCCAGAGACTGGGGTGGGCTCCCCCACACCCGGTCCCTCTCTTTGGGGATCGGTACCCTCCCACTTGGAGAGGTACCCCCCTCCAGAATTGTCAGGGCACCTGAGGCAGGTGTTCTGCATAATTCACCCACGAGTTCAGGGGTTCTATCCTGCAACTGGTATCCCAGCATAGGGTCTGTACCCTTAGACTGGGCGGAGGTCAGGGGTGAGGCTGCCCTCTCCCCGCCCCCTTTACTGGGGCCCGGCACCCTCACACCTGGAGAGGTGCCTCCATAACACAAACCGGGAGGGGCACTGTTAGCAGTTGCCCCTTTCTCCAGATCAGGGGGGACACCCTGAACCTGGCCTCCCAACCTAGGGTCTGTACCCTTAGGCTGGGCCTGTGCCTGGCAACCCAGGACTTCTGGGGGAGTACACCAATTCCCCCAAGGAAAATACACTCTTCCACTAGTTCAGGGCCTTGTCCCTGCAACTGATCCATCAACCTGGAAAAACCCTCAGGTGGTACTGGGGTCAGAGGCGAGGACTCCCTCCCTGTGCACCCCCTTCCAGCATACGGCACCCACCCACCTGGAGTGGTGCTTTTAGGAAAAAAAATGGTCGGGACACTGCTTACAGTTGTCCCTTCCTCCAGGTCAGACAACACCTGGACCTGACTTACCATCCCAGGGACCAACCCCTGTGGTTGAACAACTGCCTGGCCACCCAGGACTTCCTGGGGAGCACACAGGCTCCCCTTCAGGGAAACACACCCCTCCACCAGTTCAGGGCCTGGACCCTGCAACCGACCTACCAACCTGAAAAAACCCTCAGGTTGCACCGGGGTCAGAGGCGAGGACTCCCTCCCTCTGCACCCCCTTCCAGCATACTGCACCCTCCCACCTGGAGTGGTGCTCTTGGAAAAAATGGTCGGGACACTGCTTACAGTTGTCCCTCCCTCCAGGGCAGACAACTCCTGGATCTGACTTACCAACCCAGGGACCAACCCCTGTGGCTGAACAACTGCCTGGCCAACCAGGACTGAAGTGGTGTCACCATGGTCACTCCTAGGGGCTCAGCCCTTCTGACTGGCCCCTGACCCACTGGCTCTCCCACTGGGGACTCCTTCCCCCTTTCATCCCTCAGACTGGACTTCCGTACCCTCCCCTAGGAGTGGCACTGCCAGGCACAAGAACTGATGGAGGTCTGACTACAGGCACTCCCAGCTCACCTAACACTGGGGTACCCCCACAATGGACGGTCCATCCAGACAGACTAGGCTCCCCACCTGGTGTTCCCTCATGGAACCATCCAGTCCTGGGGACTGAGACTGGGGCACTTCGGGACCTATCCCAGTCTCACTCCTGCTCCCACGAGACAGGATGTGAGGCCCTACAACCTCCTCACAACAAGGGGACCCAGCTGTAACACTCCTAACCGTTCCCAGCACTCTGGGTTGGAAAACTTCTGAACCACTTCTCTTAGGGTCATTCCCTAATGCCTCTACAGAGCCTCTGGTACTCACCCAGAGGTCTGCCTCCTGCGCAAGTTCCCTAGGATCAGAGAACTCGCACTCTAACACATGTTGGTTTAGCTCTGGAAAATAGGAACTCACAATATGCTCTCCCACAATTGGATTACACAGTTCCACGCAGGTGCTAACCTTTACCTCACAATCCAGTGTCTCACACACGTACCCCACACCACTCTCTTGAAATGGGCGAGACATTAACTGACTGTCTCTATCACTCAACCCACACTCTTCTGGGCGGTCCTCACACTCATACACCAGGACTTCAACCACGGGGAACCCCTCTCCCTGCACCTCTCATCCAGAGTCGGTAGAGTATCCCTCCTTTCACTAGGACTATGGGCCCCTGCGCTAGTTCCCCAATCCACCTCAGGGACACTGCATATTAATGGAGCTACCTCATATCCTTGAATCCCCTGGTGTAGATCAACCCCCTCCTTCAAGTCAGGTGCTACATCTCTGGGTGGTGTACTACACTGTCATCACTATATACTTCAATTTTGCGGCCACCACTGGACCCCACCCTCTCTGGGGAATCCAGACAATTAAAACTGCGCTCCAGGGGTAACCTACCCTCTTGAGCTAACTTCTCCTTTTCTGCTATCTGCGCTAGGTGTGCCTCCAGCTGGGCAATCTCTATTTGGAGCCTCTCCAATTCCAGCTGGTACTCCCTCTCCCTCTGTCGGCCCAACTCCTCTGGGGACCATGAAGGGGATTGGGTGCTACCCTGTGCACTAGATCCAGCAAGGGACTCCCTACCTATGGGACCTTCCCGCCTGTCCACCAACTCCTCTGGGGACCCTGAGGGGAATCTGGCACTACCATAGGCACTAGACTCATCAAGGAACTCCCCACCTATGAGATATTCCATAACACTTTCTTCCTCCTCTTCAGACTCTCCAGAGCCACCCTCAGACCAACTACCCTCTTGGTAGGTGTACTGGGACTCCAAGAATCTCCATCTGTCTTGTTGCCAAAGTCTCAGGGATGTCTGCAGGGATAGCTGAGTCTCCTTCCTACTCACTGCTAAGCCCCTCTCCTCACAGAACCCCCTTAGCTCCTCTAGACTGTAGGTCAACAGATCATCTATATAAAAGGTAGGTCTCATTTCAGCAAGACCCATTGTAGCAATATCTGGCAATATCAATAATAAAAAAAAATAGGCTTGCCCGTTGTAACAATCACGGGCAATATCAATACAGATAGAAGAAAACTTCTCAAGAAAATGTATGCGGGTACTATCACCGGCAATATCAATAAAAAATAGGCTTGCCCATTGTAACAATCACGGGCAATATCAATAACAATAGAGGATCCAAAAACTCTCAAAAATGTATGCGGGTACTATCACCGGCAATATCAATAAAAATAGGCTTGCCCATTGTAACAATCACGGGCAATATCAATAAAAGATAGAAGAAAACTTCTCAAGAAAATGTATGCTGGTAAAAATCACCGGCAATATCAATTACAATATAGGATCCAACAATTCTCAAAAATGTATGCGGGTACTATCACCTGGCAATATCAATAAAACATAGGCTTGCCCATTGTAACAATCACGGGCAATATCAATAAAAGATAGAACCAAAAAAAAAAAAACTTCAAAAATGTATGTGGTACTTTATGGCCTGCACTCCCTAGTAGTGTACACTATAATTATTGTATGCGATCATAAATGCAAGTCCAGATCCTCACCGCTGACCACCAATGTTAGAAATGGGGGTCTCTAGTTGGCAATGGCTGGCCACTGTCCAAGTAGGGACCCTTCTTCCTAAGTCAGAGTGAGAGGGCTACCCTCTTTAATACCCCTGCTCAACCCTGTGGTAACGTAGCACGAGCAGGTAGGCTTATCTCAGAGGCAGTGTGTGAAGCATTTATGACCATACACAGTAACACAGTGAGGAACACTACAAAGGGACACCACACAAGTAGTTATAAAAATAAGTATCTTTATATAAAGGCAGATTTATCACAAGACCAATAACTGTAAAAGCCACAATACTGTCAAAAATAGGATAGCTGTTGAAGGACTGTGAAAAATAGTTCAAAGGTTGCAAGAATAAGGTTCAAATTCAGAGCAGGGGTCTCTGCGACCCTTTCTCGCACAAAGTACCTGAATTCAGTAGCAAAACCAACAAAATGTCGCAAAGAAGTGGTAGCGATGATTCTCGGCACGCGAGGCCGGCGATGCGTTGAAATCCTTGCCGCAAGGGAGGATGATGCGCCGATCTGCGTGATGCGTGCGGAGACACTGCGACCAACTTCTGCACGCTAGGCCGCCGATGCGATGACTTTCTTGCCGCGAGGGAGAAGTCGATGCGACGATCCTGTTGCGCTGTGCGATTGTGTTGCGATGCGAAGAGATGACGCTCCGCGAGGGAGCGACGAAATCCGGTGTGATGCAATGAAAATGGACGCACGGCGTCCGCAAAGCGATGTCTTGAAGCGATGATTTCTTTAGGGGTTGCGAGCACTCGGCGACAGCAGCGCGATGATTTTTCCAGCGCGTCTCAGCTGCAGCGGCTCGCAAAGGGGCGTTAGCGATGGTTTCGTGTTGCGAGCACCCAGCGGCAGAAGCGCGATGATTTTTCCAGCGCTCTCGGCTGCAGCGGCTCGCAAACGTGCGTTAGCGACGATTTCCAGCACTCTTCTCTGAAGCAAAACTAGAGGCCCTGGAACTCACAGGAGCCTCATCAGCAGATAGCAATCCTCGCAGGGAGGAAGCAGGAGGTTGGTGGTGGAGTCAGATGTGCCTGAGACTCCAGCAGGAGGCTAGCTCTTTTCCTAGCCCTTGGGTAATTGCTGTAACAAAAATAAAAGTTCTCTCAAAAGTCCTTTTCTCTCTTCTTCAAGGTCCAGTGGTCACTGCTGCAGGACAGTGCAAGAAAAACACACAAGCACAAGGACAGTCACTTCCTGCAGATTCCTCCAGTGGCACGGACAGAGTTTCCTCTCCAGATCCAAAAGCAATACAAAAAGTAGGGGGTTTGAGCACAGATATTTATACCCCAAAAGCCTTTGTTCTTAGAAGCTACCAGTCACTGAACCTAGCCAGAACCAGTTCTGCTCAGGCCTGGAGCACTTTGTTTACCAGGCTGCATCCTTCCTTTCAGAAAGAGGGGGTCTGCTAGCAGACACACAGTGGGAGGTGAAGCCAGCATTCACCTTGCCAGGCACAGCCCTATTCAGGTCCAGGAGCCACCCCTCCCCACACTCTAAATGCAGATCTCTCTATTCAACCCAGGTCTGACTCAGCCTGCCCTGCCCCTCTAAAACCAGACAGCCAATACACATAACGGCAGAGCACACTGGAAGGCTTAGGCAAGAAAATACCTACTTTCTAAAAGTGGTATTTTCAAACACAGAATATAAAAATAAACTTCACTAAAAGATGTATTTTAATATTCTGAGCTCAGGCATACTAAATTCGTTTTTCTACCATGTCCCTGGGGTCAGTTAGGACTATAGAATGTAATAGTCAAACTGCCCATTCTAGCCTATGAGGAACAGATAGCCTTACAGTAGTGAAAAACGAAATGGGGTGTAATTCACTACCAGGACATGCTACACACACCAAGGCATGTCCTACCTTACACATACAATGCACCCTACCCTAGGGGCGACTTACAGGATGCCAAGGGAAGGTTCAGGGGCTGGGAAGTGGGTGCACTTCACAGCCAAGATGGCAGTTCTGGACTGCACACAGACACTGCAGTGGCAGGTCTGAGACACACTTTACAAGCTGCTTCTGTGGGTGGCGCAAACCAGCGCTGCATGCCCACCAGCAGCATTTGGTTTACCAGCCCTGGGCACACACAGGCCACACTACTAGGGACTAACAGGTAAACCAAATAAGCCAATCAGGGATATACCAATTCACATAGACATATTTACCAAGTGAGAGCATATGCACTTTAGCACTGAACAGCAGTGGTAAAGTGCCCAGAGTCATAAAACCAACAGAAACAGGTCAGCAAAAATACAGGAGGCAGGCAAAAAGTTTAGGGGTGACCCTGCAAAAAGGGCCATTTCCAACAGTACTCCTTTGGGGATGTAAGGCCAGAGTTTCGGAAGTGGACCCTTCGCTATTTCAAACAAAATCTACTTTCAAACGAAATAGTCCCTAATATAACACTAACAGCCTCTCGCCGTTAAGTATTATGACAACAGACAAAGTACTTCTGCAGTGTGATGACTTATCCACACTATTCTTCTGCCTCTTCAGGCTAATACATTATCATACCGGGATCTTAGGTAACTCCGTACCCGTACTTCAAGACAACATAGAACAAAACACTAACTTTTCATGTTAAGAAAACAAATAATCAATAATCAATAATTATCACCAAACTAATCAATAATAAACCATCCTCTGCTACCAAAAACTGATCCAGCGCCATTCAGGGATCGATAATCAATAAACACAAACACTGGCCCATACTCATACACCCTACACATAAATCCCTGTTGCGCTGTTTCAAGTTTAACGTTAAATCAGTTGTTCACAAACTACAGGCTCGTCCTAACTCACAAGGTACATAATTGAACCTGTAATCAACTCTCTTTCCTCTGGTTGATGGACCATTAGTAGTTGAGAAGTTGATGGTAATAAATAGAAACTACCTATCAATCTATACTACTAAATAAATCACAAAGTCGGAATAAGGTTAATAATATTTATCGCAAATAATGTGAAGGTAAATCCTCATCATGTACAGTTTTACAAGGCAAACAAAGTATATATCACAGAGAGAGAACATTTATCAAAGCAAAAAGGTATCAAACTCATATCACAATAAACAGAATGCAATGAAGGAGTGGATAGATGAAGAGACAAAAGTTTCAGAGACAAAAACACATTTGCAAAATGATTAATGCAAGTTCAGATTTTAGCTATACAAACCTAAGTATTTTAGTGGAAAATCTACCCCCTGGTCATGGGAAATAGATAGGGGTTCCCCAAGAGAGTTCAGGGAACAAAGAGTAGGACAGGAACAGGAAACAGGTAGGCCTCTATCTGCATACAGCAATCCGACGGACAGCGACGATCTCCCCTCTCTAGCTTCTTCAAGGGCACACTCGCTAACAACACCCCCAGACACCCCAGTTATACTCTAAAAACCTTCATGTCCAACCCACCATTGTAGCAACATTTTCAGAATCGTAGTCTCTCATTGGTCAGTTAAGTGGGGTTCTATTGTTATATTCCATATAGGTACTCTATATAGGCGCAGGTAACATCGCAACCTTTCACCTACATCCTTCCGTACATTACATACATAACGGTTCTTAGGCACTGACCTTTTACCTAGATATGACACTGCATCCAGAACACGGGTTTTTCCCTAGTTCAATTCTCATACATTATGCATGAGGCTTCTTGGAAGCACAGCAGGACTAACAGTAGGATTACCATCTCCTGTATAATATCTCTGTATAAAGTTCAGGCACAACGTCATCCTTTAGGCCAACACAGTAACACAGCAAGGTAGGACCCCTGGGGAGACCTATGGGTATATATACAACGCATCTTGCTTAGGAAGATAGAGGAGACCGTGACTTCCCGGCTGACACACCGACCAGAGACGCTGAGGTTCCTGCATGCAGACGCTCCAGCTAGCAGTGGTCTAACATCCCTCGTGGGGTGTCCAACTCGAGACCAGGGCGGGGTCCCATATTCTCTAAACTCTCAGGTAATGGGGTGGACTAGATCCTAGAGGGATTCTTGGCATAACACCTACATAGATGCTAGGTACATTTAGGTACATCTAGTTAGGGAGGCATCGTAGGAGTACGCACTTTTTATCATGTGTTTTATGTACTTGTATATATTCATGATTTCTGCAAGATGGTAGAACTATACCATCCTTTTACTTTCATAGTATTGCTAATCATATATCTCTGCTACTGTCTAATGGTTGTTGCAGCTCATCTATTACACACTGGAATAACAACTGTTCAATAAATACTTATTGAAACGTCCAGCCTGTATATTCTGTGTATCTCTCCGAGACAAACTAAGTAAGCACGAGTGACTGAGCGAAAGGTAGTATATTGTTTCCACGATCCTGGGGGATCAGGGTTGTCATGTTCTGAAGTTGCCAAGAACTATACTCTCCCCGATAAGAGGAGACCCTAGTGGCACTGTGAGCTAGCTAATACAGACAGGCTAACGTATCCGGTGGGGATGCACGGAATCCGTCCGCCACCAAACCCACAGTTTATGTTATCCGAACACGCAGATCCTGTCTAGGATATATAGGAACTACACGACATGGCGCCGCCAACGTTGGTTGGGTACTTATTTAACAGTAGAATCTGAGTAGTTCAGTCGTGCTATTCTCAGAGACCCCTACTCACAAAACACCAGAGACGTCTGGAGTGAGTGGGCACAAACTCCGCCACAGCTGAGTAGGCAAGAAATCCTATTTATTGGCTGTTGGTTAATCAAGCTCGAAGGACACATTGTTCCTAAATTGTGCAAAAACACCTTATCTTAGTTCCCTTGAAAAACTTCTTCTGTACAAAATGACTGAGGACAGAAATAACGAAGAATTAGACCCAATGCAACAAAATCTGCCCCTCACAGATGAGGACGATGCAGACGCAACACAAATTGCACCAAACTTTAGAAATACAGTCACCCTGAAACTACTAGCGCATGGTTTATCAGTTAGGGATGGCATAGTAGTTTTCGTGATTGAGGCACACGAATCAAACAAAACAGAGGTATTTTATTCGAGGGTTACATTCCCAGCAGCAAATGCGAGAACAAAAACATTTCACTCCTACACGGATGGAGATGCACCAGCGGAATATAATCCATTTGAGGATATAGAGGTTCCGCTCACATACCAGGAACACTTATACTGGTTTAAAGGCGCCGGCGCCCTACCCCACATAAGAAGAAGAGTAAGACTCGGCCCGCTTGGAAGAGAAGGGGCAACATGGCCAATATTAGCGGCCTACACACCACATCCTGACATTGACACAATGCCACCAGGAGACTTACTCATACAACTTAAAGATTTAATTAAAATATACAGAAACTTGATGCAATTCGTCATAAGGACACTCTCAGTCCAACCTGCAATAGTTGCAACAAATGGAACTCAATTTCAGGGTACAGCAACTAAAATTACACCACAAACATTACACGCAGTGATGGGTAAAATGCCCACAAAACGTGAACAAATACCATTCTGGGTAGCTCAGAAAATAACGCAGCTAGAGACAGTATTCCCGAATACTACCCCGTATGAAAAACACAGAATGCTAACAATCTGCTTGCCCATGGGGATAATACCACAATTAGAGGATTGTACCACTTGGGGTACAGTCTTTGCTGACATTTATACCAGAACACATGGTATCCCATCATTAGCAGTAGTACCTGATGTATTGAGACAGATACAAAATGAGTACGGAGCAGAACCTGCCCTAAACTTAGGGATCAAGTTACTAGGTAACTATGCCCAGGTATCAGCCATAATACTAGCTAACATTAAGGGGGAAGCAGCTTCAGTGGCCATCCGCCAACGCCTGAGGGAGTTCGATCCTTTAGAACAGGAACACGAACTACCCAAAATAACTGAAACTGCGTATGCAGAATTAGGCAGAGACAGTTTGGGTGGGAAAGCTTTAAAACCACAACTGATGGGCAGTCCTGAAAAGGACACTTCCAAGCAGACACCTACTTCAACTAAAAAGAAGTGGGACAATAAAAAACAAAACTTTAAAGGAAACAGATCTCAATCCCGAGGTAGATCTCCTCCACAGGAGCCCTCCGAAAAGAGGTACAACCTTAGGAATAGGGATAATATTCGGAAACCTGACAGGTATCAAGATACTGATACATGTTCCATCTCGTTCCTTTCAGGGTTCATCGAAAAACTCGGAGAGGGAAGGACGGTCAGAAAGGCAAGAAGAGTGTACAAAGTCCAGAGCCAAGCAGCACGCTCAGGATTACACTTCTAAAAAAAGGAGAGAAACCAAAGCAAAAGCCACAGTTCAAAAAGAAGAAAGTTGCAGGTCTGAAGATCAGGCATGCCCAGAATTCTGAGGACTCGACTACTGAACGGGGAATGGGCTCCGACGATGCTAGACAGTGCGGCAGAAATAACAATAGCTCGCCAGAACCTGATGGAATGTCTGGTGACAGCGGACTTGAATGATTTTATCACAGTAGAAACACCCGATACTAGGGTAAGTGTCCCACATAAAGTATATTAAATAACGCTCCAAATGGAGGGGGTCAAATGTAGAACAGTAAGAGGTCTCTTTTGGGAGAACCTGACGTTTGGCTATGATATTTTATTAGCTGAACAAGATTGGCCGCCAGGAGACTTACTCATACAACATAAAGATTTAATTAAAATATACAGAAACTTGACGCAATTCGTCATAAGGACACTCTCAGTCCAACCTGCAATAGTTGCAACAAATGGAACTCAATTTCAGGGTACAGCAACTAAAATGACATCAAAAACATTACACGCAGTGATGGGTAAAATGCCCACAAAACGTGAACAAATACCATTCTGGGTAGCTCAGAAAATAAGGCAGCTAGAGACAGTATTCCCGAATACTACCCCGTATGAAAAACACAGAATGCTAACAATCTGCTTGCCCATGGGGATACCACCACAATTAGAGGATTGTACCACTTGGGGTACAGTTTTTGCTGCCATTTATACCAGAACACATGGTATCCCATCATTAGCAGTAGTACCTGATGTATTGAGACAGATACAAAATGAGTACGGAGCAGAACCTGCCCTAAACTTAGGGATGAAGTTACTAGGTAACTATGCCCAGGTATCAGCCATAATACTAGCTAACATTAAGGGGGAAGCAGCTTCAGTGGCCATCCGCCAACGCCTGAGGGAGTTCGATCCTTTAGAACAGGAACACGAACTACCCAAAATAATTGAAACTGCGTATGCAGAATTAGGCAGAGACAGTTTAGGTGGGAAAGCTTTAAAACCACAACTGATGGGCAGTCCTGAAAAGGACACTTCCAAGCAGACACCTACTTTAACTAAAAAGAAGTGGGACAATAAAAAACAAAACTTTAAAGGAAACAGATCTCAATCCCGAGGTAGATCTCCTCCACAGGAGCCCTCTGAAAAGAGGCACAACCTTAGGAATAGGGATAATATTAGGAAACCTGACAGGTATCAAGATACTGATACATGTTCCATCTCGTTCCTTTCAGGGTTCATCGAAAAACTCGGAGAGGGAAGGACGGTCAGAAAGGCAAGAAGAGCGTACAAAGTCCAGAGCCAAGCAGGACGCTCAGGATTACACTTCTAAAAAAGAAGAGAAACCAAAGCAAAAGCCACAGTTCAAAAAGAAGAAAGTTGCAGGTCTGAAGATCAGGCATGCCCAGAATTCTGAGGACTCGACTACTGAACGGGGAATGGGCTCTGACGATGCTAGACAGTGCGGCAGAAATAACAATAGCTCACCAGAACCTGATGGAATGTCTGGTGACAGCGGACTTGAATGATTTTATCACGGTAGAAACACCTGATACTAGGGTAAGTGTCCCACATAAAGTATATGAAATAACACTCCAAATGGAGGGGGTCAAATGTAGAACAGTAAGAGGTCTCTTTTGGGAGAACCTGACGTTTGGCTATGATATTTTATTAGCTGAACAAGATTGGCCGCCAGCATTCGTCATGGATTGCCCTAAAGGAGAAACGGAAATTCTTCCGGCTTTCTCAGACTATATTCCCAGGCACTTACAACACACATATGCGCAGGAGTGGGCGGTAGCCCAGGCTCCGGCATTATATAAAAACCATGTTGGATGGGATGAGGATTCAACCCATCACATAATTCCTATAAAAATACTCCAACTGCACAAAGGCAGTATCCAATAAAGCAAGAAGCTAAAAAACAGGTCAGGGAGATCTTAGATCAACTTGAATACCAAGGGGTGATTGAAACTTGCACCTCTCAAATGAACAATCCTTTGTTTCCTGTCATGAAACCTGACAATTCATATCGTCTAGTTTTAGATTACAGACATTTAAACACTTGCACTAAGACATTTGCAGTCCAAAATGCACACAGTGCCGCATTAATGAATAACATTGTGCGGAAAAAATATAAAACAACACTTGATATCTCAAATGGATTTTTCTGCCAAAATATAGCGCCTGAAAGCTGGCATCTAACAGCCTTCTCAGCGCCAGGGACCCAGGTCAATTTTGTCGACTCCCCCAGGGGTATAAGAACAGCCCGGGGTTGTTTTCGGCCAGGGTAACTGAGTTACTTCAAAATTTGGATGAAGAGGCATTGTCCTATGTGGATGATATTTATCTAACGGACGATGACCTAGAGGAACACTTGAACAGAGTGAATACCATAATTTTGGGATTTGCATCTGAGGGCTACAAATTCAACTTTAAAACATCAAAAATTGCCCATCTCAGTGTCCTGTTTTTAGGATATGAGCTTTCAAGTGAAGGAAAAAGCCTAGCAGCCAATTTTTTAGAAAAATGCCCGCTGCTCCAACCTCCAAAATCATTGAAAAGTTTACAGTCAATTCTGGGATTCCTAAATTTTGGTAGAACATACATTTTAGATTACGCAGAAAGAGTAAAACCTTTCTACGATTTAATAAAACCTGAATTTTCAGTAAAACAATGGACACAGGAACATACAGATGCACTTCATTCCTTACAAGCTGACATGATAGCTTCCAAACACTTACAGACACGCGTAAACGTACGCAACCTGGTGATCCGTATAGTTGCGGGTCAATCTGGGTACACCTATCTAACATATAATGAAGGTGAGACAGTACCAATTGCATACAAATCACATTTGTACACAAATGCTGAGATGCGCTTCGCATCTACAGAAAAGGTTCTGACAGCAGTACAGACTGCTGTAGTAAGAGAAAGAGCACTGGCTCAGGGGTAACGAATAATAGTAGTAACTCCAGTTCCAGCCTTAGAGGCTGCGACAAAGGCAAGCGTTCCTAATGCTAAAGCTTTACATCAGAGATGGACACAATGGGCTAATTCTCTCACTGTAACAGATGTAGAATACAGTTACGACCCAAATTTAAAGACACAAGCATTCCTGAAATACGAACAAGACTATCCTCTTCCAAACAAAATAATGCCTCTAGATCAGTATGAATATATAATTTACACTGACGGATCTGCTCAACCGGCCATAGGGAGTAAGCAACAATACAGCGCAGCATGTGCAATCGTTAAAGGTCGCATGCGGGATGGAAAGTTTCACCCAAGTTGCAGAAAAACGCAGTCTCTAGGAGACTGAACGGCACAGTTGGCAGAATTAAAAGCGCTGATACTGGCACTAGTGAATACGGATCGAGAATTCCCCACACTAATTGTGTGCAATTCCTTTTACTGTGTGCAGTCTTACAATGAATATTTGCAGTACTGGGTTCAGAACGGGTTCAAAGATGCAAAAGGTGGCACAATTAAGCATAAAATCCTATGGGGACAGGTAGTGGAGTTGAAAACTGAACTACCGAAAGCTCACGTGATACATACACTGAGTCATCAGCGTGATGGTGTTCACGTTGAAGGGAATTCATTGGCTGATGAAGCCGCAAAGGGGGCTGTACGCACGGCTTCCGTAGCTGCAATCACTCGTTCTAAAACGAGAATAGACGGTGAGATTATGGCAGCTATTAATGCAACCCGCAAAAACAGCGGAGCAGTACCAAAAAGGTTTCAACTCAAGTACTCCTACAAGTTAGATGCCAATAACATTCCATTTGCTCAGATTCCTGGAGTGGGGGATAGAGCAATTCCAAACATGGATCGTAGGGTAGGTTTAATTCTAGCAGCACACGAAGGGATAGGTTCTGCACATGCAGGGGTTACGGCGACTGTTTCTTTGCTGAAACAACGCTATTGGTGGCCTGGATTAACAAAGCAGACTAAAGACTATGGGGTCGATTCCGATCTCGGTCGGAAGGCCTCCGAATCGGATTCGGCTTTACCGGATCCGAGTCGGAGGCTTTGTTTCCGACCGAGTCGTACAGAGGTCCGGACGCCCAAGTACGATGCGAATGAACACGAAATCGCCGACCGAATCGTTTCCGGCTCCGAACCGCTCCGTATGATTCGTTCGCACTCGATTCGTACCGCGCAATGGAGACGTTTTACGACCGAGCCAGTACGATGCACGATCCGGACAGCCGGATCGAGTCGGAGCCTCCGACACGTAAACGCTCTGGGAAGCGGACTTCGGGGGTCCGTGCCGGACCCCCCTTCACCCGTAGCCTTACGAGTCGGACACAGGGGGGACCCAAGGGTCCCCCCTATACATGCATGTACGGTGCGGATGGCACCAACGCGTACCCACTACAGGGGGCACCCTTTTGCGCAACGTACCCATTCAGTCAATGGGAGCCCATGTACGCGTCGTACGACCGGCTCCCATTGACTTCAATGGGAGTCCGACCGAACCAAGTCTGTCAGCATGCGGCTGCATCGTACTCGCTCGCTTGGAGCCAAGGGGCACGAATCGGTCGGAAATCGCTCCGGGAACGTGTCGGACGGACCAGTTTCCGACCAGGATCGGAATCGGCCCCTTTGTCTTGAAATGCGACATCTGCCAGCAGATGACAGGCTCCACCGTAACACGTCCAGCGCAGACACCATTATTAATATCTGACAAACCACTAGCGTGTGTTTACTTGGACCACTGCGGCCCCTTACAAAGAGACAGGGCTTACAAGTATATCATGGTTGCAGTGGATTCCTGCTCGAGATTCCTATGGGTGTTGCCCCAGCGCTCGGCTGATGCTCGAACTGTTATCAAAGATTTGCGAGTCTCTATAAGGACATACGCAATTGGCACATTACATTCTGACCAGGGCCCTGCGTTTAGCTCTCGGGCTTACAAGGAGGCCATGCGAGGATTGGGTGTAGCATTGCGGTACTCATCTCCGTACCATCCCGAGGGAAATTCGGTAGTGGAGAGAAAAAACCGAGACTTAAAGCAATCTTTAACAGTATCAGGCACGGGTGAAAGTTGGGTAAAACATCTGTATGGAGTACAGCGTGCACTTAACAACATGCCAAGAAGTTCTCTAGGGGGTGTCACTCCATATGAGGTCCTATTTGGGACAAGAATGTGGGTACCTGATCTTGATTGTGAAGGCACAGTGGCGGATGAAAAGCCTTTTGACATCCATGATCGTTTGGCTGTTTTACAGGATCTAAATGAATCCAGGACACAACAAAGTAATGTCTATCTGAAGCAGACCACCACTGGGGAAGTCAAATCAGTCACGGCAAGACCTGTCTGGATCCCAAAAGTCGGGAATCTGGTCAGAGAGAAAATAGCGGACAAAAAAGAATTTGGGCCATCTTACAGAAAGCCTGTAACGGTCCTAGCAATTGAAGGAACAAGAACTGTACTTCTACCGCCTCTTGCCGGAAAAAACAAGAAAAGATTTGTCTCAATTGACCTAATCAAACCACACTATGTGGCCAATACTAAGCAGTAGGCCACGTGGACTCCAAAGTAGCAGACGCCCTCCTCTCGCTACAATTCAAGAAGTTCAAATGGAAAGACTCATCACGTTCGAAGAGCCTCCAACACGGAATGAAGGACTAAGCAACAATGCTATGGAACTCGTTCCTCTTGAACCTGAAGTTCAAATTCAAAATCAAACTCAAAATCAAATCGCTATTCGACCAAATACAGACGTCTACGTCAACATGCCTCGACAAGAGCAAACCACGATTTCTACAAATCCTGATGCAATTCCAACAATTGATCGAACTGCTTCTGGCTACTTCATAAACTTTGATACATTTTCTTTGGATCCAAGCAAACCGGAAATGACGCCAGCCAAAAAATCACGCAAACAGCAAGTAAAAGACTTTCTGAACTTTCTTAAAAAGACTTACCTGGTGTCACCCTGGGTAGAACTATGGATAATCACCGGGATGCTTTTCTTTCTTTTCTGGGTAGGCTTGGTAATAGTTTTTAGTATGCTTATTAATGGGAAATACATTCGACAAAGCTCTGCAGCCCAAAAGGTGAACTTACTTTTAAAACCACACCAATCATCTCATCGAGAACAAAGAGACTTGTCATCAGTGAACATTACAGCAGTTCCTATACCTGATGGTATAGTGTGGGACAAGGTTGATTTTGATATATTTGGTCCAACTGAAATTTTAAGAATTCCTCATTTATTTAAAATATCATTGAGTGATATCATTACCTCAAGTACATTTTCCAATGATTGGGATTTTGAAACTGTTAATAACATGTTATCTGATTTGGAAAATTCTGCTGCGTTTTCTAATAGTGAAACATTGGAGAGCACATCAGATTTCGAGAGTATGTATTGTTATCAACATTATGGTCATCATTTTCTGCATAAAACTGCTAATCCTAGAAATGTGTTCACATACCACCAGTGGGAACATTGTCCAACACCGCCGAAAGGCAGTTCAAAAACATTTACACAGAAGATTCCATATTTTTTGGGGTTTAATATGTCTGACCCAGCCTCATATTATTATAAGGTTGCACCAACATCAGCACAAACACCAAACAGATTTACTCTGCTTCCTTTATTGCCCAGTTGTCCGAACAAGGTTTCGACTTGTGGAAAGACACCATAGACCTAAAATCAGTCTGGGGTACTAGGGAATGGCAGGTACAGGGGACAGAAGCTTTGATTAGAGCATGCCTCATCCCTCAATAAATCATGTTTTTGAACGAGACAGTGCAACAGACGTCTTTCCTTGGACTAGCTAAGAGCAAAGACTTAAACACACCTCGGGTGCCAACTCCATCACACACCGGGGACAACATAACATCACAAAAAGAGATTACAGTAGATTACATCATACAATACAACAGATCAGATCCCGATTGGAGAAAATGGTTGATTTGGCCCACAGACACTAATAGTTGTCAAGCAAGATTCATGGGTGAAACCGAAGGGTTTAGTATCCATAGGCCAGATCCACGTTATGTACAAAGACAACATCCAGGGGTAGTGACATCCTACAGTGTTGGGAAGTTGTGCCTTGATTGGCTAAAAACCTCAACACTCACACAGGTGAAACAACACTTATCCTTACTGTCACAGGATGTGGATCTTAGGGATTTTTTAATGGGTCCCAGGAAGCCACGTCAGAAACGTTTCTATTATACAATGATATTTGGAAAATTTCCCAACAAGAGGCTGCAGAAAGGTTACGGGAAATAGACCGTATAAATTTAGAAAAATCTCTAGCAGTGGTAGACAATGGGTTAACCACATTGACCTCCAGGATATATTCCTTAGGCAACATTGTATCTTCTGCGATAGACATACTAGAACAAGATTTGGCCATATTACAACACGGGCAATCACAGTTACGTTCTATTATGTTGTTAAGCTGGACGCTGCAATCTTTGCGTGCAGGCTACGTGCCTTGGCGTTTTATCAACAGCACGTCTCTTTTTCTGAATACAATCTAACGAATAAACAGATAGAAATGGCACAAAGAGGAGCAAAATATAGAATGCTGCATATTGAAAAACTGGATAGATTACCATTCACAGTGGCAGAATCACCGTCTACAGAATGGCTAATCCATGGCCACATAACTCTACCAGTCACTACTTTTCAGTTTCAATATTGCTTCCAACAAAAGCAGGCAGGCAGATATGAAGAAATGGGTAAGGAATACATTAAGGAATCTTGGGAATTACCATACAGATTTTGATGCCGGAATGGGAATCGAGAAGTGTTTCTGAGCGGTACAAACTGCGAGAATGCTTTAAGTGGATCACTCATATGCCAGGATATTATGTTGCAAACCTGTCCTGTCATTTGAAGGGTGCCCCAGCTTCAGTGATTACTCCAGCATTCAGGCTACTTTCAAATGGGAGTTACTTGATGCTGAACAGTCAAGGCTGCTGTGGCATGCTCCCGGGCATCGCATATCTGGTAACCTTGAGCTCCAGGGTTACTTGTTGTATGCAAGTATTGTTTCCACCGACACATACAGTCAGGGAGGCGCCGTTATGGCCTTCACTGAATGTTTCCTTAATACGGTTTGATACTCTAAGCAGAATGAAAGTCATGCTTCTACAGAAGTCTGTGCCCTTAACCTCCGCTCGAGAGACTTTTGATCTTCAACTTTCAAGGTCTTCGGCAGAGATACAGGCACTCATTCATACTAACTGCCCTTTCCATTTCGCAGAAATGGTGGATCGTATCTTTAACATTTCTGATTCGACAGGCATTGTCCACCTATTTAAGACCATAGGTTCTGGACTTCTGAGCACCTTTCAGACGGTACTTGGAGTTATACCAAACTTCATACATTCCGTATTCGGAAGCATCTTTGGAGGACGTCCACTGATCCTGTTTCTAATAGCAGGTATCCTGATTGTTTCTATTTGCTACGCAATGGACGTCCCAGTCACCAAGGCGATGGAAAGAACACTCCTGGAGAGTAAATACCGTGACGGCATGGTACAACTTCTAGGCACGCCTCGCCTAAGAGAACTAAGTGAATCTTGGTTCTTGTCATTTCGACCGGTCTGGATAGACTGCATCTTACCTGTCCTCCGATGCCTGTTTTGCAGAGACGAATGCGTGTTAGACCTGTGTTTGACACCACCATCATGTGCGCAACCGGACTTGAATGCGTTACTGGACCCGATAACGGCCCATGTTCTGCAGTGTCCTCAGCGTATTCCAATGTTGATGGCAGCATTCCTTGAGCCACCACGGGTAGTAACTGCACCTGTTGGTCTGAACACCGGCTCCTCCTCTGACACCCAGGCTTTGGACTTCGATCAAGCTGCCCCAGCACTGGCTGTGGACAGCGTGGAACATCTGTGCTCAATTGATGTGCTCTGCGAGGTGCTACAGGGGCCGTCTACTGCGGAAGCAAGCAACGAAAATGTTGCGTCTACCAGCCAGGACACAAACATTTGAACTCATTTGGCTCGTCGTGTGCTGGGAAAAATTCGTTTTTTTAAAACAAAGCTCAAATTTGGAACTATGGAACTAAATTGACATTCCTTTAATTTTTGGGCATACATGGCTTTATAATGCTTATAGTGATCCGGACTATACCAACGGACATTTTAGAGCTAGGGCTTGCACATTTTTTTAACGTTTTAAAGTTTTTTTTAGAATTTTTTTTAGAAGTTTTTAAACATTTTAGTTCAAAAGATGTTTTTATAAACCTTGTGCGTACCACTATATAGTAATGTTAGTAGTATAGTAATAGGTTACATATGTCGTCCATTCGGAAGAGGAGTGGGTGTTGTATTCCATATAGGTACTCTATATAGGCGCAGGTAACATCGCAACCTTTCACCTACATCCTTCCCTACATTACATACAAAACGGTTCTTAGTCACTGACCTTTTACCTAGGAATGACACTGCATCCAGAACACAGGTTTTTCCCTGGTTCGATTCTCATACATTATGCATGAGGCCTCTTGGAAGCACAGCAGGACTAACAGTAGGATTACCATCTCCTGTATAATATCTCTGTATTAAGTTCAGGCCCGATGTCATCCTTTAGGCCGACACAGTAACACAGCAAGGTAGGACCCCTGGGGAGACCTATGGGTATATATACAACACATCTTGCTTAGGAAGATAGAGGAGACCGTGACTTCCCGGCTGGCACACTGACCAGAGACGCTGAGGTTCCTGAATGCAGACGCTCCAGCTAGCAGTGGTCTAACATCCCTCGCGGGGTGTCCAACTCGAGACCAGGACGGGGTCCCATATTCTCTAAACTCTCAGGTAATGGGGTGTACTAGATCCTAGAGGGATTCTTGGCATAACACCTACATAGATGCTAGGTACAATTAGGTACATCTAGTTAGGGAGGCATCGTAGGAGTACGCACTTTTTATCATGTGTTTTATGTACTTGTATATATTCATGATTTCTGCAAGATGGTAGAACTATACCATCCTTTTACTTTGATAGTATTGCTAATCATATATCTCTGCTACTGTCTAATGGTTGTTGCAGCTCATCTATTATACACTGGAATAACAACTGTTCAATAAATACTTATTGAAACGCCCAGCCTGTTTATTCTGTATATCTCTCTGAGACAAACTAAGTAAGCACGAGTGACTGAGCGAAAGGTAGTATATTGTTTCCACGATCCTGGGGGATCAGGGTTGTCATGTTCTGAGGTTGCCAAGAACTATTCTCTCCCCGATAAGAGGAGACTCTAGTGGCACTGTGAGCTAGCTAATACAGACAGGCTAACGTATCCGGTGGGGGTGCACGGAATCCGTCCGCCACCAAACCCACAGTTTATGTTATCCAAACGTGCAGATCCTGTATAGGATGTATAGGAACTACACGACACTATCACACCACCATAGTCCCGTTAATATTTTCACAGCATTCTTTGTTTTAATATTTCCAACAATATGTAATCCACGTTTCATGAATACACGCTTCCTCCAACTAGCAACATGTTTCAAATCACTACATTTTCATTGTCCGCCTCTGCAGCTTCCGCGGAAGAAGTTTGTACATTTGCTCATGGTCCCACGGCCATCCTTCCGTTACTTGGCAGACAAACAATGATTCCCGAAGGTCACCAACATTTCCTTCTCCATTCTCTCTCAAAGCTCGATTTTCGGCTTTTATTAGTTTTTCTTTTCTTAACCCTTAACTCGTCATGCAACGATGTAGGCCCATGTAAGTATCACTACGATGAACAAAACACAGACATTATTAATTCCATGAAACATAATTCTCACTGTTTTTCCACCCACCATTTGCACTATCCCACGTTATTTGTCTAGCAAAGCATTAACGTGCAGAAAACAGCATTATTATTATTTTTATTTTCAAGCAGAACTCGAATGCGGCCTAGTCTTTCATGCATTAGTCCACACATTAGTGCACGCATGCGCATAAGCATTTCCCCGAGTTTTCATGTTTTTGCATGTTAGTTTCACCACACACTGTTAGTAAATGTTACCGAGGAATTAATCCGAGCAGGTTTTATTTTCTCAAAACCCTGCTCCATCAGAGGCAATGTGTAAAGTATTTGTGCAACACCTCAAACAGCAACACAGAGAACACACACCACAAACGGAGCCCACAATAGAGTTAGAAAAATAGAATGATTTTAAATAAATAAAACAAGACCAAAATGACAACAATCCCATTAGTAGAACTAGAGATATTGAATTTTTCAGAGAAAATAGCATCAAAAGGCATAAAGCGCCAACTGTGGATATCTGGTCACGCTGGACCGGGACAAAGTCACAAGTTCAGGCCAACCATGATGGAGTGCAGGCCGGCTACAGGAACTCAGTTAGGCCAGCTGAAGAAAGTACCTTAAATTCTGGGTTGCAGAATGTTGGGTGGATCCGTGTCGATGGTGCGCCACGCAGCCGAGGTGATGCATCAGTTCTGAGATGTGGTGAGGCTGCAGTGCGAGGTCCTGTTGTGTCGACATTGAGTGTCCCATCAGCGGGGCCTCCGATGCTAAGCCAGTTTCAGGGATACGGCGCACAGTGGGGGCAATGCGTCGGATCCGGAGTGCTGCAAGGCTGCAATGCGGATTCTGTCTTCGAGGCTGCCATCGACGAGAAATGCGAGGGCCTGCACCAAGGATGCACAGGCATTTGTGGTTCTGAAGGCGATGTGGGCCATGGCAGCGATGCAAGTCTTTGTGAGTGTTCCAATCCAAGCAGCAGCGATGATCCGTCCGTTCTGCTCACGGCTGTGCCACGCAGCAGAGGAGGTGCGTCTGCTCTTCTGGTACCACAGAGGCCAGTATAGCACCTTAGGCCTACTTCCAAGGGTCCACAACTGAGGTGGCAACACTGGGCAGGGAAAACTGACAGATGGCAGAGTCCAGCTTCAGATGCAATGTTGTTGGCAGCATGTTATGTCTCTGAGGCTTCAGATCAGGAGTCCAGTCAACTAGCCCTTGGAGTCGCTCTGGATTCTGGGTTCAAGTGATGCAGGTCCAGTCCTTCCGGCCCAGACAAGAGGGCAGAAGGCAGCAGGTCAGCACAGCAAAGCCGGACTCCAGCAAACTACAGTCCAGCACAGTGACAGTCCTTTGCAGCAGGAAGCAGTCCTTCTTCCTGGCAGAATATCCACAGGTCCAGAAGTTTACAGAAGTGCAAGGAATGCTCTGCCTCTCCTGCCCTGGCTCCCAGCAGGCTGGAAAGACAATGCAGGGTCTTTAGGCCCTTTGTGTGCTGATAGGACACAGCCTATTCCGTTGTAAGTGAGGCTGTGTCCAGCTCCTCCCTCCCATCCTGCCAGTGATGGCCCATACAGTCATACCTAAGCTTCCATTGTGTGTGGCTGTCTAGGACGAATACACAAAGCCCAACTGCCAACTACACCCAGTCATGTGACCAGAGACAGACTGTAGGCACCAGATGGCTAAGGCACGAAAATGCCAACTTTCTAAAAGTTGCATTTTAAGAAATGTAATTTAAAATTCAACTTCATCACAAGTTAGGATTTTAAATTAGGATTCCAAAGACATCAAATATGAACTGCTTATCTCTTCCCATTTGGAAATTACACTTCTGAAATGTAATGAGGCAACTCCAATGTTAAACTAAGGGAGAGATAGGCCTTGCAGTAGTGAAAAATGCCAACAACAACCCCATCGCTATAAAAAAACATGGGAGCAATTTATTAAAAGCCACAGTACTGTGTGTCTTTAAAATATTATGAAAGCTCGTCCACAGTACATAAAAAAGAACAACAGAATGCAATGCATGCGCATTATTGACTTTGGAGCCTATTCTGGATCAATGTGAAACTGAAAGAAAGTGTCCCTGCCATATCTTAATGAGCATTAAAATAAAGATAAGATTTACAGGGCCATTGGAGAAGCAGCAGCGTGCGGAGGTGCTAGGGGACGGCATGGGGAGATAAGATCATTTACAAAAAAAAAATGAAGTGTTGGGCAGCTGTGCTGATAAAAAGCTCGTGCCGTACACCCGCAAACAAAAGTGCTAGTTGTGAATAAAACAAGCAAAAAATAAGCAACTTACACACTCAGTTAAAACTCACCTAATGTGATTAAGAATAATTTCCAAATGACGCTCAGAGCTATCTTTACCCACACAATGACAGAGATGGGCTATATGAACGTTGTTGCATGAAATGTTCAGAAAAATTGAAAAATTAAGCAAAAAAATCAGCGTTTTTCACAAAAAGAGAACTTAAAAGTGGTGTCTAAGCATCAACGGTATTTACAATGTTTGAACAAAAGTCCCCTATTTTTAGCAGTGACGATGGGAGGTGGGGGTGTGGGGAAGGAAGTGGGGAGAGTAAGTGAGGACAGCAATGATGGGAGGGAGGGGCTGTGCGCGAGGAGCCAACAGATGGCCAGAGATGGCCAACCAAAAGAATCAATCGGTGATGTGCGCTGGGAGGGAACCAAGCACCCAAAGGTGGGACAGATGGACACTATTGAGGAACTAGAGTAAAGGAATTTTACCAAACAACCAGAAGCGCTGGGTGTGTTGAGAAGCCCATAGAGTGAATACAGCATGCCTTCGCAGAGCAGCACAAGCGCTGCCCAAGCTCGACCTAAAAAGGGCAAAGTTTAAGGAAGTCTAATCAGCAGCAATTTGCTAACAAAAATGTTAATTGAATTTGTAAAGGGTGCCCTTTCACCACAAGCTCGCAATCAACTGCTCCATTCATGAAGGTCTGTGCCCAATGCACAAAAGGCAGAAAGGAAGGTGGAGAGAAAAGGAATTAAAAATGTTAGGGGGGCTGAAACAGGAACAAGGATGGAGGATAAACGTGATAGAGCAAGCGATTTTAAAGAGACATTAGGAGGGCAAACATGGAAAAAAAAGGAAAAGAACCAAGTAAAAAAGATGGGAGAAGAGAAGAATGAAGAGAAATAAGAGAGCAGAAAAACATACAGAGTTGGGTGTGATAAAGAATTAGTGTGGAACATAGTGGACAATGCTAAATGGGAGGAAAATAATATATCACAGTATAAGGGAAGGTATGAGAAAAAATCATCAAAAGATAGCAATCAAGGTGAAAGGTGAAAGAAAGGAGAGGCTGCAGATAAAAGGAAGCAGCTTGAAATGAAGGGCAGAAAATGAGAGAAAAGCAAAAGTAATTAAAATAGAAAGCAGAGGGAAAATACGAGTGAGATATAAGCAGGGGGTGATGCCCCTAATGCAGAGTAGTATGTGCAATCTACCGCCCTCCGACTCTAACCCTGGTGAATTCAGTGGTCAATATACTGCCTACAGCCATAAATGTGTAGGCTGCAGGCCACCGGTCCTCGTGCCAGCTCCCCCTGTGACCTGTTCTAGCTTTACTGTACTTATAAATATACCACTTACTACAGCATTCAGTTAAAAAGTATAATGTTGTGCTAGTCAAAGGAGGCACAATGCAACATCTGCCCCTGAATATTTTTGTTGGGTGTCTCTTACTCCATGTTGTTATGTTTGCCATTCATTGTATGTTCTGCTGTTTGTCTGAGACTGGGGTGCAGTTGTTGCAGCTTGCAGCATCTTCCTTGAAGTCTAAGCTAATAGATGTATGTCACGCTAATGCTGCAGTAGTGTTTTTATTTCTGCATGTTGCAATCCTGACGTGTGGTTGTGTGTGTGTGTGTCTGATCTATGCCCACCTCTAACTGATGCTGGTAATACCGGCGCTTGTGCCCTGCTGCCCCTTTGCTTATACACGAGACATGCGCCTAATGCAAGGAAGAAAAAAAACAAAAAACTTTCACTCTCCCCAATACACTACTCTTTCTCACCCTATACCTCTCTCAATATATCCTCTACCTCCACTCTGACTCATCCCGAACTTCACTCAACTACTATCATCTCCAAAATAACCCTTTCTAGAGTCTTACCTCCTCTATCCCTCCTGCTCACCCCACACCTCATTTTACTACTATGATCTCCCAAACTACCCTTTCTAAATTCTTCCCTCATGTATCCCTCCCTTGACTCATCCCAAACCTCTTTTTACTGCTATGATCTCCTTAATACTTTTCTAGAGAATCTTCCCTCCTCCATCTCTCCTTTTACTCATCCCAAACCTCATCTAACTACTATGAACTCCCGAATAATACTCTCTAGACTCTTCCCTCTTCTATCCCTTCATTATCCTATTTAATCCAACTAACAGACTCACATGTCCACCGCTCACATTAACTCATATTTTCACTATATTAATCCACCTCTAATCCTTTTGGGTTCCAGAGTAGCGTGCTACTCGCCAAAAAGCGCATTAACACCGAGTCAGGGGTAGTAAGCTCTATATAAATACAATTACAATTAAGAGTTGTTCACTTCCAGGACACGTAAAACTTATACGTGCATGTCCTACTTTTTAAAGATATTGCACTCTGCCCTTTCTTAGGGGTGGCTTATATGTATTAAAAAGGACGGTTTGGGCCTGGCAAAAGGTTTATTTTGCCAGGTTGGAATGGCAGTTTATAACTGCACACACAGCCTCTGAAATGGTAGACCTGAGACATGGTTAAAGGGCTACTTAAGTGGGTGGCACAATTAGTGCTGCAGACCCACTAGTAGCATTTACATTTCATGCCCCTAGCACAGATAGTGTCCCTTTGCTTGGGACTTACAAGTAAATTAAATATGTCAATTGGGGATAAGCCAATATTACCAAGTGTAGAGGAGAGAGCACAAGCACTTTGGCACCGGTTAGCAGTGGAAAAGTGCACAGAGCCCTAATACCAGCAAAACAAGGTCAGAAAAAGTGGAGGAGGAAGGCAAAGAGTTGGGGGGAATACCACCCTAAGGCTGACAGGTCTAACAAGCACATAATGATGAGCTCATCATATTCAAAGAGTGGATGGCAATCCTCAAGGTAATACGTCTTGGGCTAGCTAGATGTAGACCTAGTCCAAAGCTGTCACCCATGTGTGCAATAGAAGCATACATTTTTAAGTACATGTGGATTCCACTATACATTTGCCAGCATATAAATGCGTAAGTACATGACTACTGAAATTAACATTAAATGTAACAGATCTGTAAGTGTAAATCACTAGACACATAACAAAATATGAAGGTTAGTTTATTAGGAGTGGGAAAATTATTTGTATTTATATAATAAATATAAAGTTTGCGTAAAAAAATATCAGAATATGAGAATTATACCAAACAGGTGTATGCTGTCAGGATAAGTTTTCAAAACCACAAGGGTAACCCAAGAATTGCCAGGAACAAAGGGTACTTTGCGATACGGTGAACAACGGTCCCTAGTCAATAAATGTGCATAAAATGTTTAAAGAAACATGATAGTTCCCACTATTTGTTGCAATGACAATAAACAAGAGATTTTTAATTAGAACTTTTTTTAAAAACATGAAGTAGGGAGTGTACCCCCGCTGGGGTAGTACCAAAACAAGTGTTAAACAGACACAATAATAAACATACAGGCAAGAAAACAAAATGTGACCAGTAAACATACAAAGAATCAGGGTCACTTATTTCAACAGAAAAACACTTCTGCAACCAAACAAAAATGTTTATACAAAATCAAATGGGTCAGACTGTGGGTCGATGGTGTTTTGATCCCTTAACAGTGTGGGATCATCATCAGGACAACATATCGTTTGCCTAAGACATAACTCAATGGTATCATGAGATTATTAACAACTGTTGAGGTAAAGAGGTTGGGGAAAGAAAATAGGAAGATTGTTTTGAAAAAATATGAATATAGGTTCATTTTAAGTCCTTAAGTTCATTTGTTCTTTAAAACATACAGATTAATTGGAGCACGTGAAACTCAATTCAGAATCGTTAATCAGAAGGAATCATGCACGTAGTGCCTATGGAGTGGTGTCTATCCAGACATCCTTACGCAGTAGCAGTGGGAGTGTGGTATGTGATCAATAATCATGCATGCTGGTGTAGGGAAATTCCATATTCCCTGTCAAGTGTATAATACCTACTGACCTTGTGAAGTCTCCCTCAGGAAAAGGAGAGCCCAGCATGACTGTGAGGATTGAGTTACCTATGAACAAAAGTAAAACTGTATGAGCCTGAGAAGTACCGATGTCATTAGGAAAAGGGGGAGGGGATGTGAAGTAGAATGTACCGGTGCCAACCGCTGTAGGTTGGTCTCTCTTTAAGCAAACAGAAACTGATAGCGGGTCAGAAATTGTCCATTAAGGTAAAACGTGTTCAAACCCACAATGGGGTGGGTCTCAGTTCGTCCAATCAAGGACAGGATGTGTGTCCTGTGTGGTTCTCGTGAGGATTTACTGGTCACAGCCTGGGAAAATGAAGTAAATCATAGTGTAGGTCAAACTGTATGAAGACAGGAGACTGCCTGTCCGTGAGCTATCTGGGAATGCAAATTACCACAGCACAGCGAGAGCAGTGTGAAGGGGAGCCACAAAGTAATAAATGAGAGTCGTAGTGTTGTTCACTGAATGTCACATGATGTGAGGATAACCATGAATAAAATTTCGTGGCTCATTTATAGAATTACCAATATGGGACCCCAATACCCATAGATATATCATTAGTGAATGGATAATATGCCTGTTCTATTGCATGTCTATCACCGAATTTAGCCGCTGTAACAACCCCGGGAATTGCCTAGTCGTGTGCCAATGATCTAATGTGCACTCTTACCTTACTCGTCGATGTCAGAATCGCTGCGTGTCGGGTAAATAATCAGATCGTGCAAGTTGATGGCAGAATTGCTGTGTGTCAGGTGGTTAATCTGCCCGCGCTGAAGGATGGCATAATTTCTGCAAGTCGGATGGACAATCCGACCGCGTTCGGATTGTGGCAAAGGTCCGGAAGATCATGCATATTATTCCGGTGGGTGAGGTAGAGATTAGGCCTGGGCGGAAAACTACGCTACGCTCGCGGAGTTTGCGCTACTATGCACTACGCGAATTGCACGTAGCACAGTGCAAAAACGTGTAGCGGGCATTTTTTGCTTGCTCGCGGTCCTCAACGTCAAGTTGGCGACCGCGAGCGAGCAAAATCAACATCCCGGCGAGACTTTTTCTCGCTCGCGATCAGCAACATCAAGTTGCCGATCGCGAGCGTGGAAAATAAACCTCCCGGCGAGATTCTCAACGCGGGAGGTCAGGTTTCTCATTGCAAGTGGTCACGTATGCTCGCGACCGCTCGCGATGAGAAACTACCAGTCCGCGTTGAGAAAGCTGCCGCTCGAGTATAAATCTACTCGAGCAGCAGAAAACGACCGCTTGCACTGTGCAAGATGCCGTTTGCAATGATTGCACAGTGCAGACAAGCATCCGGCACTGTGCAATCAGTGCGAACAGCATTTCCCTACTGCACTACGCAGTTCGCGTAGTTACGCGTAGCGTGCGTAGTGCGAAGTGCACTTCGCGTAGCTACGCATAGCGCTACTACGCGAACTACGCCCAGGGTTAGATAAGACTAGAGTTGGAAAAGCAGTGCGTCCATCTTGGAATAGTTCCTTGTGTCTATGTTACTGACACATGAGTGCGGAGTATTGCAGTGGAAATGTGGCGCCCATCTTATTCTGGTACACGCAATGGTGTTACTGCTCATGAAACCCATGAATTAAATACCTGCTGCATCTGAGAAAATGAACTCTGCATGCATTAGTGTGAGTTGGAGGAATCTTCAAAAAGAATTAATGTAGGAGCAATAGGAGAACGTGAATAATGTATGCAAAAACGTGGTTACAGTAAAAGGTTACAAAAAAATAAAGAAGAAACAGTAGACGTTCATGGAAAATTGAGACCTGAATGTGTTTCCTGCCATATTTTGTTCACAGTGAATTACTTAACAATGGTTACGACACAGTAGATCCGATGCCTAGATGCAGGAGAGTTCTACATGAGTGCTGTCCAGTCCTCCATTCTGTTTAATCCATTCTGGAAGCTGTTATGTCACCTTCACATACAGGTGTCTTTATCACTTCAATTACTTGCCATTTGATGTTTTCCTCATTATGCAAAAGTGTTTGGAAATGTTCCACTAGTGGTGCATTTTCCACTTTGCATCTGAGCTGGCTCCTGTGTTAGCATATCCTAATTTAGATTTTTTGTGTGGTTTGTCCAATGTACATCAGGTTGCAAGGACAGGTGATAGCATAGATTACGGTTTGGGTATTGCAGTTAGGGAAATTTGTTAAGACAGTTCTTACATTTTTAAATACAAATTCCTTAGATTCGATAGTGCTTTCACAAGCACTGCAATCTCCACATTTATAGTGTCCAACAAGTGGTGTAGTACCCCAAAAGTCATGTAGTGTACGCAGGTGCCTGGGGTTTTGTGGGAGGCAAGCCCTAACCGGAAGGTCCTTAATATTCTTATTCTTTTTGAACGGGTTGAAAGGGTTGTGTACAATACTCCTTCAATGTTCTTTATTGTCAAATCCAGGAAGGGAATCTCATCCCTACCGAATTGAAAGGTAAATTTAAGTCCTTTACAGTGAGTATTTAGCCATGTCATAAATGTGGAGAGAGAATTTTCATCACCTTTCCAGATGAGAAAAATGTCATCTATGTATCTTTTCCATATCAGAATGTTATCATTGAAAGGATTTTTCTCAGTAAGAATGATAGTATTCTCAATGTCATCCATGAAAATAATTGCAAAGTTTGGAGCATAGACTGCTCCATAGATATGCCCTTTACTTGTTGGTAAAATTGCCTCTATCAAAGAGAAAAACGTTTCTAGTGAGTGTTAATTTAAGAAGTTGCATGATGAAATTCAACGGGACGTCATGTGGACGTTCCCTCTGTTCTAGAGTTTTTCTAATGACCTCGATTCTGTCTACCTGAAGTATGTTTGTGTACAAGGATTCAATATCCAAAGTACACAACAGACATAATTCGTCATCAAAGGACATGTGTTCTATTTGGTTTATCATGGCAGTCCTGTCTGTGATGAAGCAGTTGGTGGTGGGTACGTGATCTTTAATAAAAGAGTAAATATACCGTACAATGGGCTCAAATATTGACCCACACCAAGAAATAATAGGCCTGCCAGGGGCAGTAGTCTGGTTCTTGTGTATTTTAGGGAGGGTGTATATAATACCAGTGTTCTAGTTCTTTTGGTATTCAAAAAAAGATCCTTATTTTGGGTAATGTAACCTGCCTCACAACCTTTTTTAGTTATGTTAGAAATAGAGGTTTGTAGCTCCTTTGTCCGGTTCCTTGTGAGTTTCACATATTGGTCAGTATTGGACAGTTGTCTACTAATCTCATTTTTGTAGTGAAACAAATCTCGGAGCACAATACCACCACCCTTATCAGCTGGTTTGATAGTAAGGGTATCATTGAATTTAAGCTCATTCAAGGCGTTTTTCTCCGCTAAGGGTATGTTGTATGGAACACAAACCCTTTGCTGTTTCAATTTGGAAATATCTTTAAGCACTATTTTTTCAAAGGTATGCACTTCTGGGGGAATCGCTGAGCCATGGGGGGTGAAAAGGTAGATAGAGGTCTAAAATTCGTATTGGCATTGTTGGGGGGACAAGGATTCTGCTGAAAGAATGCATTTAATCTGATTTTACGAACAAATCTAAATATGTCTGTCTGTAGTTCGAAGAAGTTGGGGAAGACTGTAGGGACAAATGAGAGACCTCTGCTGACTATAGAGACTTCAGTAGATGACAAGTTGTGTGCAGATAAATTGAAGATGGGAATAGTTTCTTCAGGGATCCTCAGAGATGAGCTAAATTTAAGATTACTGGTTACTGCTTACACCATTTGTAATACTTCTGGCATGTCTGTCTCTCGTTTGGTGTGTCTGGTTTGGCTTCTTGCTAAAAAAATAGTATTTTGATTTTGATTTGGATAGGCTTTCTCAATAGAGAACTAAATTGAGAAAACCTCCTCGTCTGGGGTGTCTGGTTTGGCTTCTTGCTAAAAAATTTGTATTTTGATTTGGATTTGGTTAGGCTTTCTCAATAGAGAACTAGATTGAGAAAGCCTATCCCTACCTACCTCAAATTTGAAAACTGACAGTTTCCAGAATGTATTAAACAGAATGCAGGACTGGACAGCACTCATGTAGAACTCTCCTGCATCTAGGCATCTGTTCTACTGTGTCCTAACTATTGTTAAGTAATTCACTGTGAACAATGTATGCCAGGAAACACATTCAGGACTAAATTTTTCATGAACTCCTTGTTGCATTCTTTCTTTTATGTTTTGCTTCTTGCTTATGTCACGCTCTTATAATTCTGGTGTGTGCATTTTATTCCTGCCGTTCTATGTTCTGGAACTACTGAATGGCAGTTTGTTGTACTTGCTTGCTCTAGCTGGTTGTACTGTGCCGCTGTGAATAAATCTATAAAACTTACCTCATTGGCATCATCTCGTCTTTACAAGTGGCGACGAGTGGAGAACATTATTCCTGCTACATCTTATACTGTGGCACAGGTGTGGGGTGTCTTCTTCTGGACCCTACTACTTTATCTTCGAAGTTCCTGTGCTTGGGCTGTAATCGGAGCTTCATGTGATCTTTCCCTGGCATTTCTGAACATTTCCTTGATGATCCGGTTTCTCTATGCTTTCCTGGTCCTTTTGGCAGATTTTAAGGTATTTCACGCGTCCTCTTGGCTGTTTTGCAGCAGTGCCATACACTTCCAGGCGGCCTCAGTGACCATGGTGATGACGATAAATCCTCTGGCTATGCTCCTTGGCAACGCACATCTCTAGTCGGGATTGTGACGACGCTTCATAGCAACGCGATGCCGACGCTTCATAGCAACGCAACGCCTCAACGGGAAAGGTCAACCTTTCAGTTCACGTACGTTGCGTAGTACGTCATCACGTTGGCGGCCAACTTGGATTGGATTTCTTTGACTTGATTCCTACTATATATGCAACGCGAGCAGTGAGCTGAGAGAGAAAAGTCAAGCCTGTCTTTATTTGCGGTGATGGGCACACCTAAACTATTTGTTTCTACATCCAGGTAGGATAGCCTGTTGACATACAGTGACAGGCGCACCTTGACTTTCATGAGTGTTCAAACTTACCAAATTAACAGTTGTGTGGTTTAGCCTGTTGATCTACGGTGACAGGCACACCTTAATTTAAAACCTACCCTGGTAACTCTGGAGTCCACAGTCGAGACTCAATTTACCTCTTATGCACATTTGACCACATTGCAAGTTAGATTGTGCATACTTTGTATCTCCTTGCGCGTTATATTTTTTTATCATTTTTATTTCTCCTCATATTAATTTGTGCCATTCTGACCACTCATTATCACTTCATTTTAGACTGTTATCATGCAGTTTGATCCACCCAGCAAGTTTCTGCAAAACAAAGGGGAACCACCTATCCCTTGGACAAGATGGAAAGAAGAGTTTATCACATATTTGAAGGCAATTGATGGGGAAAGAATGTCGGCTGAAAGAAAGAAAAACATATTTTTACATTGTTTAGGGTCAGAAGGTCAGGTAGTATACAGAACTTTGCCTCCTGTTAGATCTGGGGGTGAATAAAATGCAAATGATGAGGCCATATTACGCATTGAGAACCATTTTTAAGCCCACTACCAGTGTTGCACTTAATAGGTTTACATTTTATACCAGAGCTCAAGAGGATGGAGAGAGCTTCGAAGAGTTCCTTACAGCCTTGCGTGCATTGTCCATAAATTGCAATTTTGGTATGATCACAGATGAGATGATCAGGGACCAAATTATAGTCCATTTCAAAAGTGAAAAGGTGCAAGAACAATTGTGGATAATGGGTGACCCTAATCTAGAAGCTGCAATTAGTACAGCGAAAGTCCTTGAGCAGTCGGAAAAGTGGATGAAGTCTCTTAACAAAGAGACGAAAACACCTGTCTCAGGAGATGTAAATAGTATTACCCCTGGTACTTCTAAAAATGTTTCTAATTATAAAAGGTAACTCCAAGAGTTTTCATTGTTTCAGATGTGGAAATCCTGGACATATTTCATATTTTCCGCATTGTCCGGCCTTTGGGAAAGAATGCAGTAAGTGTGGGTGGTTGGGACATTTCTCTAAGATGTGTAAGGATGCAAAGAAAAGCTTTTCTGTAAATTCCTCCAAAGGAAAGGTTTCATGTGTTTCTGATCCACATGATGATACACAGTGGAGCTAGGAAACAATTATAGTCATTTCTATTCATGGCCTTTCTGATGACTATGGCACAAAATGTAGTGGGACCTCCAAAATGTTTAGTGCACATATTAGATAAAGAGCTTGAGTTGAAGGGGGATTCAGGTTCGCCTTGGACCATCATTACTAGAGAGTATTGCTTTCAATGTTTTGGGTATTTAGTAGACTTGGATACTCTCATGGAATCTGACATAATTGCTGACAGTTTCGATGGATCCAAAATTGACATTATAGGCTTTAAATAATTAGTAATTGAATTCAAAAACAGAACAGCTCTCATTAAGCTATATGTGGCTGTTAAAGGCATGAATGTGTTGGGTTGGCGTGATCAGGTTTAACTTGGCATAATTTTGAATCCCAGCAGCAAGGAACCTATATCTGCTGTTGCTGAAGGTTCTGTTAGTTCTGATTTTCCTAAACTTTATCCTACTGTTTTTTCGGGGAAGCTTGGAAAATTAGTGGGTTTCAGTCATAAGATTAAGGTCAAAGAAGGATTTGTCGCTGTCAAGCAAAAGCTTAGAGGAGTCCCTATTATTGTGAGACAGGAATTAAAAAACATGTTGGAGGAAATGGTTCAAGTAGGTATTATTGAGGAGATAGAGTCATCAGAGTGGGTTTCTCCCATTGTTTTAGCCCGTAAACCTGATAATAGTTTGAGACTTTGTGTGGATTTGAGGGCATTGAATGCGAATTTGGTAGTTGATTGTCATCCCCTACCCAACATCAATGAAATGGTGTGTATGTTGGAAGGAGCATGTGTTTTTTCCACTTTGGATATCCGTTCGGCATACCACCAAATCGAACTTATAGAAGATTCTAGAAAATTCACTGCATTTATAACACCACATGGATTGTTTCAATTCAAATGGATGCCCTTTGGTTTAGCCTCGGCGGCATCCGTATTTCAAAGGGCAATGTACCATATATTTAAGGATGTGAGGGATTTCGTCAAGTGTTTTCAGGATGATATACTTATTTTTCAAAGAACAATGAAGAACACCTTAGCCATGTCAAAAGAGTGTGTGAAAGGTTGGAGAAATATGGTTTGACACTCAAAGCAGGGAAGGGCAATTTTTTTTATGAATCTGTGGAGTATTTTGGACATACTCTGTCAGGTAATGGTGTAGTGCCAAAACAATCCTTGGTAGACGCTATTGTCAAAGCACCTTCATCTGATAATAAGGAAAAATTGTCATTCGCAGGTTTATGTGAATACTACAGTAAATTTATACAAAAGTTTGCCACTAAAATGGAACCACTTAGAGAGTTGACTCGTAAATCTGCTGAGTTTGTCTGGTCTGAAAGACAAGAATCAGCATTCCAACAGATTAAGAGAGAAATTGTGAGTGCTCCCACTCTCAAATCTTTTTGTTTGAACAAAATGTGCATTATTACTGTGGATGCAAGTTTGTATGGGTTAGGTAGTGTATTGAGTCAAAGGAGTGGTAAGGATGAGTGGTGTGTGGCATTTGCTTCCAGGAGAGAAGGTATGCTGTAACTGAAAGGGAGCTTTTGGCTTGTATCTGGGCTATTGAACACTTTCGGAACTATGTCTGGGGTAGTAGATGCCTGCTCAGGACCGATCATAAGCCCCTTGTAGGTATTTTATCTCCAGGGGGAGGGTGGAATTCCACTGTGCGGATTGCAAGACTCACCTCCAGGTTGCAAGAGTGCAACTTTAAGGTGGAGTTTGTACCAGGTAAGAGCAATGTTACCGCTGATTGTCTGTCAAGGTTACCTTGCTCCGACAGCAGTGATGTTCACAATGTGCAGGAAATTGAAATTGTTGCAACTGTCAGGGATTTTGTGTCCACAGAATGTTTTGGTGTGTCTGAAGTTGAATGGAAGAAGGAAATGAATAATAATGTTTTATGTCAGTTGATTATGAAGAACTTGAGAGAGGGTTGGCTCCAAGAGAAATGTGCCACTTCGGAGATGGGTCCATATTGTCAAGTTTCTGATGAGATTGAAGAAGAGGGTGACTTGTTATTTAAGGGAGGCAAGATCCTTCATCCTATAGCTATGCAATATAACATTTTACAACTTGCTCACGAGGGACATTTAGGAATGTCTTCCATGAAACGTCTCATTAGAGCCAATTTTTGGTGGCCTGGTTTTGATAAAATGGTTGACAGAATGGTTGACAGAACCGTTAGGGAGTGTACTGAGTGCATTAACAGTGACAAAATGCTTAGGGTGGTTTCTGCTCCTTTTAAACCTGTAGCTTGGCCAGCGTCTCCCTGGCAAAAAGTGGCGTTTGACATTTCTGGCCCCTACAAGTGTCTGCCTCTTGATGCTCGTTTTGCTCTAGTCTAAATGGCCGGAAGTTAAGTTTGTGGCCAATGCTACTTCTCAGGTTGTTATTACATTTTTTAAGAAGATTTTTGCTAGAGAAGGATGCCCTGAGGTGTTGATAACGGACAATGGTGGGCAACTCACTTCAGACGAGATGGAAGAATTTTTCTGTAAATGTGGTATCAGACATGTTACTACTGCTCTCTACGAACTAGAGAAAATGAACAGGTTGAACGGTTTAACCGTGTTCATAAATAGGGTATTGAGATGGCAAATAGGTCCAGTGAATCTTGGAGGGATGTTTTGAGGAGAAAATTGTGGATGTACTGCATCACTCCTCATTCTGTTACTGGGGTGAGTCCATTTAGACTTTTGAAGGGAAGGGATCCTGTGTCAGACATTTGTCCATGGAGGATAAAGAAGTCTAGCAAGAATGTTGATGAGGTGGAGTTGAATACTGTTGCTGAAAGAGTGAGAGAAAAGCAAGGAAAAATGAAGAAGATTTTCGATGAAAAGTGGAGAGTGAGAGTTCCTGATTTCGCCGTTGGTGATTTTGTAAGGATCAAGAAACCTGGTTTCTTGGTGAAAGGAAATTCTAAATTTGGTCATCCCATTAAAGTGGTGAAGGTTTGCAAGAATAGTGTGGTTACTCAGGATGGCAAAGTCTGGAATGTGAGAAGAGTAGTCAAATGCAAGTAGGGTCAAGATTGTAAGGCCAGTGATTGTGAAACCCTGTTATGTAATAGGTTGGATTCCAAGAGTGGTCAAACTGTTGCTTCCAGAGTCAAGGTAAACAACAGAACCAAGTGTTTGCCAGCAAGGTATAAATCTTAGAGGGTACACCTTTTGGTATTTATCTTATAGTTTTATGTAGTTTACTTTGTTCATATTTATTTTTCATGTTTAGTTTCTTTTAATGTTATTGGGGTAAGATGTGTTGCATTCTTTCTTTTATGTTTTGCTTCTTGCTTATGTCACACTCTTATAATTCTGGCTTGCTCTAGCTGGTTGTACTGTGCCGCTGTGAATAAATCTATAAAACTTACCTCATTGGCATCATCTCGTCTTTACACTCCTACTGCATCTTCTTTATTTATTCACAATCTTTTTATTGAAACCACGTCTTTGCATGCCTTATTCACAATGTCCGTTTGCTCCTACATGAATTCTTTTTGAAGATTCCTACAATTGCAGAGTTCACTTTATCAGATGCAGCAGGTATTTAATTCATAGGTTCATGGGCAGTAACACCATTGCATGTACCGTCACATTTCCACTACAATACTCAGTATTCACGTGTTAGTAATACAGACGCCAGGAACTATTCCAAGATGGATGCACCCCTTTTCCAACTCTAGTCCTATCTCTACTTCACCCACTGGAATAATATGCACGGTCTTCTGGAACCTCGCCACAATCCGAACGTGTTAGGGATTATCCACCTGACTCGCAGCAATTCTGCCAACCTTCAGCACGGTCGGATTAACCACCCAACACGTGGCGATTCTGCCATCAATTAGCGCAATCAGATTATTTACCCAACACGCAGAGATTCTGGCATCGGCGAGTAAGTTAAGCCCGCACATTAGATTGTTGGCACACGACTAGGGGGCATATTCACAAGGAGCTATCGCCGAATTAACGCCACTTTATCTCAGCCAAAGCCATGATACATTTACCCCCCCATTCACAAGCCGGTGTTAACAACCCACAGCACCAGTTTACCCGCGATAGCAGCCGCAAAAAACATCGCCACAGAGGACCCCCGCAAATACCTCTAATGAGATGCAGAGTAGGCGTTCCCGTGACAAAAGTCGAGACAACAGCACACCTCAACATTCACAACGACCAGCCACATCGGCGATAAAAACACAAAACTGGCGATAAGGCGCGTTAGCACCAGGAAATCTACACCTGCTCTGACCTGGTGTAAAGTCGGATGGCAGCACAACAAAAGGGAGCACAGCCCAGGGCCACATCCGAAGGGCAACAGATGCCATGGAGCCACTCATCATGGGGCCCGGACACCCAAGAGGGCCACAACACCCACCGCCACCACCCCAGGACCCCAACCCACACCCGGAACACCCCCCCCCCGGACCACCACAGACGCAGCTCAGACAAAGACAGCGGAACCCCAGGAAACGTACCAGCCGCACAGACCCAACATCTGACAATGTCACCGTCCACTACAGGCTGAAAGGGACAACCAACCTACGCATCCTGACCATCATCGCCTAACAGGCCTACGGCAACAACACAGCGGACAACCAACATCCCACCCCACACAAAGCTGATGGCGTGGCTGCACCTGTTGGCCCCTGGGAACCCCCATCCAACACCCGCCAGAGTCGGAGGAGTCTCACAGCCAGCCACATCCAAGTCCCCCACACCTGTCCTTGACGTCACCATCACCCTGGTACCCCAGTCCCCATACGTACAACACAATGCGCAGGATCCGCTGGAGACCAAGCAAGGACCACACGCCCAAGCAGGATGCACGCACGTGTTGGGGGCAATACACAGCACACATGTACTACCTGTGCCCCCTGGTGACACAGCACACAATCACCGCAACAGGAAGCACACGTCTCACACCAATGTGCAGGCAACAACCGAACACCGTGGAACACCCAACAATGTCGCCTTCAAATACACAGCCAGTGTGCATGATACCTTCATCCTCCGACAGTCCATCATCAACCAGCATTCCCAGGATGGCAACAAGGGAAATGCACACCCCCTTGGCAATATACAAATGAACACCCCACACACCTCAACTCCACAACCATGCAACTCACAACGCTGGCAATGCACACATCACAAAATCACATGCAACAGGCACAACAATATGCCCACCCACCAGACACGACAGAACAACTTACAATGTCCACATGGGTAAGCCCTGAACATGAGCCAGCAACGGCATGGCACCTGAGCCTCATAATAGCTGAATGTGGGGAGAGGTGGCAACCAGGCATGTGTGAAGGATGCAGTAGAACCATGATTGGGAAAGCACACAATGCCAAGAGTTCCGGAGATGTGCTGGACACCTCGCAGTATGCAGAAAACACCCATATCCATGGCGACATACACCGCTTGCGTATGGAGTGTAGTGGACAGTGGACGCCATCATGTCACCCCAGCCAGTGGGGGACCGCGCGGAAATGTTGCCTGTTACGCCCCCCCCCAAGCGTCAGCGGAGTGGGATGGCCCAGCGTACGCCATGCCAGCGTAGGGGTGTGAATAAAAAGCACGTAGGCCTGGGCGTGGTCCTCTTCCGGAAAGACCCACGTCCCTGCCAGGGCGGCACCTCCCACCCCGCCACGAGGCCGACGCCATCCTCGTGAGCGGAGTTGCCTGCGATGCTGTGCACCTGCCGGACCCCAGCACGCTGGACCACGAACCCGTCAGGCCAGCCCCTGCGCAGCCAGGCCACACTGATCACCTTCCGACACTGGCGTGTGTCAAGGAGGGCCCACCACATGCCGGCGCAAGCCCCAAGCCCGAGGCCCGAGACCTTGGCAGCCACCTCAGACCATCACGGCCTCCACGACACAGGCCCGCTTTATTCCTTTTTCTTTGACATACTCTGCTGCCGCCCCCGGCCTACTCTTCGGACCAGTAGGTCCCATATGTGAAACTGTGTCCTGAGTCATGAATGGCAGTGACCCCAAATCCGGGCCAACGGCCACAGCACCAGACCCCCCCCGATCAGTGAGGCATAGTTCCATATGGGCATCTTGCGACACGTGGTGCCACTAACCCTGTTCAACGTCAGCCGGCTACACGTGGTGCCACTGAACCTGAACTACGCAGGCCGGTGGGGCCATCCAACCTATGCCGGCGACACTCGGTGAATGGGCCGTGCTGACCGCTGCCTGGTGGAGTGAGCTAAAGAATGATGATGGATTAAACCCAGATCAGTTGACTGGGGGTGAGTGCTTGCAATGTTCAACACTCCGTCCATCATCCCCTTTGGTTTTGCTATGTTCGCCCTAAGTTGGCAGGGTATGCCCAGACGTGGGTCCCTTGCTCACTTTGCCACTGGATTCAAGATAGCCTGGCTGATGACGGCTGTAAGCCAGAAACCGGTCCCAGGATGCTTGTTTCCGGTCCAGGGAAGACATGGCTTGGCATTTCGGGCTGGACTGTTCCCATGAGGCACAGGGTCAGACTGTTGTATTCCTCTTAGGGTGTCCATAACAGGCTTTCCAGTATCATGTCCTTATATAGGCACAATTCGCCCTGCCCTTATATAGGCATAAAATCCCAGCCCTTATTTAGGAATTAAACCGTGCACTCCAAATACAGGCATGGTCTCTGACATCCGTCCACCCTAACGTCACAACGAGTTCATGAAGAACAGACCCTTAGGCTGCGGGAGTTTCCCTAGCCCAGGACTATTGATTTCTTCAAGGACTCATATATTATGCATGAACCATTATTCCTTAGGGGTTCATTCATGACGTCTTTCGCTGTCCGACTCACTTCAATACTAACATTCTTAGGTACTCTCAGGTATAAATATACCTTCCCTAGCCCTTGTAAACTAGAGGAGACCTCGACTTCAGAGGAGCCCGTTTCCCGGCCTGACGCACTGAGAAGACGCTGTCATCCCTGCACGCAGAGAGTCCAGCTTCCAGTGATCTGACTTCCCTTGTGGGGTGTTGGAGTTCGAGTCTGGCAAAGAGATTCCTACCGCTCTCATTCTTCAGGTATGGAGCTGATAAGAACCTAGAGGGACTCTTGGCATACTAGGCATACTAGGCTTAACATACTCTTAGTATACCATAGAAAGGAATACTTCACCTACTTCATACCTCTCCCTACACCTAGGTTAGGTTAGGTACATTGGGGTAGAACTAGCTTCGAAACGCATCGTATGAGTACTCGCATTTTTAGTCTGTGTTATTTATGTAACGGCATATGTACTAAAAGATAATGCTATCGCAGTATTATTTATTTCTACTGCTCACACTCTACATTATTTATCTCGCATACTGTCTTGTGATCGTAACAGCACATTTTACCTACACCAGAAACAAGACTGTTCAATAAATCTTTTATTGAAACGCCCGTCTATTCCTTTCTGTGTAACTTGGAGAAAACTAAGCATGCACGATTGAGCTGAGTGAAATAGTTATCTATTGTTTCCACGACTCTGGGACACGTTCTGATTCTAAAGGGAAACATAGTGGTCATGTTTTGCGGCTGCCAGAAACTACTCCCTTCTTGTTGTCAAGGAGTTTCTAGTGGCCTCTGAGCTAGCTGGCACAAGTAATTAAGTTTAATATACTCGATAGGGACATACTGACCTTAGTCCTATGTCAAACCTATAGGATATATTATTCCAATGCGCAGCGCCTATTAGCGAAATAGGAGCTACACTACATGGCGCCCAACGGTTTGGTAAGGCGGTAATTCAACGTTAGATACTGAGTAACTCAGCCATGCTTTTTTCTCTCAGACCCCTACCCATATACTCCAAAAGACGTCTGGAGTGGGCAGGGTTAAGTATCCACCACGGCTATATAGGGAAACACCCTATATATTAGCTGTTTGGTTTGCTCAACGTTGAAGGATACAGTGTTCCAAAATATTGTGCACCTTATCTTTGTTTCCTTGAAACTTGTTCTACATTTTTCAAACAACAAAATGCCTGACAACGACAATAACACTGGAAACGGTGGTGCTGCGGCTGATCCAGCCCAAGCAGCAGTTTTTAACATTACAGGTTTAAATGAAACCGAGGAGGGTGTTATAGACATCCCTCAAAACTTAAGAAGAGCCATCACTCTAAAACTTATAAAACATGGCCTACCGCCAAGAGGAGGTAGAGCAGTTTTCGTGATAGAGGCACATGAATCCTTTCAGACAGAGGTATTCTATTCATGGGTAATATTTCCTGAATGCAATCCAGTATCACACACGTTTCACTTCTACAAAGAAGATGATCCACCAGAGGAATACATTGCTTTCGAGGATATTGAAATTCCATTAACATACCAGGAGCATCAGCTCTGGTTTAAAGGCGCCCTAAAACATCACAAAAACATTACTAGGCTCGGTCCACTAGGTAGACCAGGAGCAACATGGCTGATTCTAGCCAGCTACACACCTCATCCTAACATTGAAGAGATGTCAGACGAGGAATTACTTACTCAACTCACAGAGTTAATAAAAATTTACAGACAATTGGTCCAATATGTCATGCGGACTTTTACAGTCCAGCTACCATTAACAATTCCAAAACAAACTCCCCAACAGGGGAATACACTAAAAATTACACCACAGACTCTATACGCAGTCATGGGTAAAATGCCCACAAAACGTGAGCAAATTCCATTCTGGATAGCTCAAAAAATTACTCAAATCGAAGCAGTATTCCCGAATACTAGCCCGTATGAGAAACACAGAATCCTAACAATCAGTTTACCAATGGGGATCACACCACAACTGGAAGACTGTACCACATGGGGCTCAGTCTTTGCTGCCATCTATACAAAAACACATGGCATTCCGTCAATTGCGGTAATACCTGATGTCCTCAAACAAATTCAAAATGAATATGGGGCAGAGCCTGCTCTAAATTTAGGTATGAAGCTACTGAAAAATTTCGACCAGGTCTCAACAATAATATTATCTAATATTAAAGGGGAGGCAGCAGCAGTAGCGATCCGCCAAAAATTAAGGGAATTCGATGTTACAGAACATCATACGGAGCTACCCAGAATAATAGAACAATCTTATGCAGAATTAGGCAGAGATAGTTTGGGTGGAAGACCAGTGAAGCCGAAGCTATCTGAAAGTCCTGAGAAGGACTCTATTAAACAAACTCCTACATCTTCTAAAAAGAAGTGGGAAACTAATAAACAAAATTCAAACGAGAAACGTTCTCAATCCCGAGGTAGGTCTCCTCAAAAGGAGCCCTCTGAAAGGAGGTATAACCTCAGGAATAGGGATAATTTGAGAAAACCTGACAGGTATCAAGATACTGATACACGTTCCTCTCGTCCCTTTCAGATCTCATCACAGACTTCGGAAAGAAGAGGACGGACGGAACACAGAGAAGAACGCGTGAAATCGAAAGACGACAAACATGCACCAAAAACTAAAGCAAAACCTCAATTCTCCAAAAGAAAGTAGCAGGTCTAAAGATTAGACATGCCGAGAATACTGAGAACACAACTCAAGAACGGAGAATGGGCTCAGACAATGCTGGACAGTGCAGCAGAAGTCACAATAGTTCGCCAGAACGTGAAGGAACTTCTGGAGATAGTGGACTTGAATGAGTACATTAAAGTAGAGACTGTAGACAACAGAGTTAGTACTCCACAAAAGTTATATGAAATAACACTCCGGATGGAGGGAGACATACCTAGACAGGTGAAAGCACTTTTTTGGGAAAGACTATCAAAGGGCTATGACATATTTCTAGCAGAAAAGGACTGGCCACCACAATTTGTCAGGGAGTGCCCACATGGCGAGGACATTATTATGCCTGCCTTCTCCAACCATATTCCAATTAACATAAAATATATATATGCCAGGAAATGGGCAGTAGCCCAGGCCCCAGCATTATATAAAATTCATGTAGGATGGGATGAGGACTCACCTCACCATAAAATACATCTGAAACATGAACCAACTGCACAACGGCAGTACCCAATAAAGCAAGAAGCTAAAAAACAGGTCGGGGAGATCTTAGATCAACTTGAATACCAAGGGGTGATTGAAACATGCACCTCCTCAATGAACAATCCTTTGTTTCCTGTCTCCCAACCAGATAATACATATCATCTAGTTTTGGACTACAGACACCTAAACACTTGTTCTACAACTTTTGCAGTGCAAAATGCACATAGCACAGCATTAATGAATAACATTGTGCGTAAAAAATATAAAACAACATTAGACATCTCAAATGGTTTCTTTTGTCAAAACATAGCACCTGAAAGCAGGTTCTTAACAGCATTCTCCATAATGGGGACCCAGCGTCACTTTTGTCGACTCCCACAAGGGTTCAAGAACAGCCCAGGTTTATTCTCAGCGAGGGTAACGGAGTTACTACAAATTTATGACAATGAGGCATTGTCCTATGTCGATGACATTTATCTGACGGACGATGACCTGGACAAACACTTGAACAGGGTGAGCACCATTATACTGGGTTTCGCCTCTGAGGGCTACAAATTCAACTTTAAAAAGTCCAGAATTGCCCATCTCAATGTCCTATTTCTAGGATATGAGCTTTCAAGTGAAGGCAATAGCTTGGCAGCTAACTTTTTAGACAAATGTGCGTTGCTCCAACCTCCAAAAACGCTAAAAAATTTACAATCCATCCTGGGTTTCCTAAATTTTGGAAGAGCATACATTTTAAATTACGCAGAAAGAGTTAAACCTCTCTACGCATTAATCAAACCTGATTTTTCGATCAGAAACTGGACACAAGAACACACAGAAATCTTGCATTCACTACAAGCTAACATGTTAGCAACTAAACACTTACAAACAAGCGTAAGTCAACGCAATTTGGTGATCCGAATAATTTCGGGTCAAGGCGGATTCACCTACTTAACTTTCAATGAGGGTGATAAAATACCAATAGCGTACAAATCTCATTTGTACACACAAGCGGAAATGCGCTTCAGTTCAACTGAAAAAATTCTAACAGCAGTTCAAACCGCTGTGGCAAAAGAAAGAGCCTTAGCCCAAGGGAAACGCATTATTGTCGTCACCCCAGTACCAGCTTTAGAAGCGGTCACAAAAGCAAGCATTCCAAATGCTAAAGCATTACATCCACGATGGATACAATGGGTTAATTCTCTTGCTGCAACAGATGTTGAATATGTTTTTGATCCAGATTTAAAAACACAAGCATTCCTGCAATATGAACATGAATGTCCCCTGCCTACTGAAATTCTGCCTCTCGATCAGTACGAATTCATAATTTACACTGACGGATCCGCACAACCCGCAATAGGGAGTAAGCAAGCTTACAGTGCAGCGTGTGCAATCGTTAAAGGTCGCATGCGAAATGGCATCTTCAGACCTATGGTCACAAAAATCCAGTCTCTAGGAGATTGTACAGCTCAGCGGGCTGAACTACAAGCATTCAAACTGGCACTTGAAAGTACAGATCGAGAATTCCCCACACTAATAGTGTGCGATTCCTTTTACTGTGTTCAGTCGTATAATGACTATATACAAAACTGGCTTGAAAATGGTTTCAAAGATGCAAAAGGTGGCACAATAAAGCACAAAATGCTTTGGGAACAAGTAGTTCAGTTGAAAAACGAACTACCAAAGGCTCACGTGATCCATACACTGAGTCATCAACGTGATGGCGTTCACATTGCAGGGAATTCATTGGCTGATGAAGCCGCAAAGGGGGCTGTGCAGACGGCTTCCGTAGCTGCGATCACTCGTTCAAAAACAAAAATAGACGGTGAGATAATGTTGGCTGTCAATGCTTCAAGCAAAGGCAGTAGTGCAGCGTTACCAAAAAAGTTTCCACTCAAGTACTCTTATGTAATTGATGCGAACAACGTTCCTTTTGCTCGAATCCCTGGAGTGGGGGATAGGGTAATTCCAAACATGGAACGTAGAGCAGCCTTGATTTATGAAACACATTTGGGGGAAGGTCGGTCACATCAAGGGATCTCTAAAACAATTTTGACGTTAAAAGAGATGTACTGGTGGCCTGGAATGAATACAGAAATTCACATATTCATCAACAAGTGCTTAGACTGTAAATTACAGCGAGAGAGCCACCAGACACCATGCTGCGAATGCGGCAACCCAGTACAGACACCATTGTTAGACAGCATTAGACTATCTACGCACCTGCGTCCTACTGGACAAAGGCATTCCCACAAATACTGAATTTAGGTTCCTATGGTTATGGCCTCAGCACTCAGCTGACGCTCGAACTGTTATAAAAGATTTGCGAGTCTTTATCGGCATATACGCAATAGGCACGCTACATTCTGACCAGGGTCCTGCGTTTAGCTCTCGGGCTTACAAAGAAGCCATGGCCAGTCTGGGTGTTGCATTGCGGTACTCCTCTCCATTCCATCTTGAGGGAAATTCGGGTGTGGAAAGGAAAAACCGGGACATAAAGCAGTCTATAACAGCTAGGGTATTAGGTTCGGGTGATGGGTGGGTCAAACACCTTAGTGGGGTCCAACGCTCATTGAATAATCTGCCAAGAAGTTCTCTAGGGGGGGTCACTCCATATGAGGTCCTATTTGGGACAAGAATGTGGGTACCAGACCTTGAACACGTAGGCACAGTGGTGGAAAAGAAACCTTTTGATATCAAAGATCATTTGGCTGTTTTACAGGACTTAAACAAATTAAGAACGAAACAAAGCAACGTATTCCTACAGCCAACCACCACTGGGGGAAAATCGGCGGTCCCAGCAAGGCCTGTCTGGATTCCAAAAGTTGGGGATCTAGTCAGAGAAAAAATTGCGGACAAGAAGGAATTTGGACCTTCTTACAGACAACCAGTAACTGTCCTAGCAGTTCAAGGAACAAGAACAGTACTTCTGCCGCCCCTTGCTGGAAGAAAGGAGAAAAGATTTGTGTCCATCGACCTCATCAAACCACAGTATGTGGCCAATACTAAATAGTAGGCCTCGTGGACTCCGACCTAGTAGCAGATGCACTCCTCTCGCTACTATCCAAGAGGTTCAGACTGAAAGACTGATAACCATCGAGAATTCAGCAGTAACAGATGGAGGACTAAGCAACGATGCTATGGAACTCATCCCTCTTGAACACCAAGTAACAGTTCGTCCAAATACACCTGTCTACACCAACGTAGCAAGTGATCGACTGGTTCCAGTGATTTCTACAAATCCTGATGCAATTCCAACAATTGATAGAACTGCTTCTGGCTATTTCATTAACTTTGATACGTTCTCAGAAGATCCGAGTGAACCTGAAACGACGCCAGCATCATTCAAATTCAAGCAGCAAGTACAAGACTTTATTCACTTTCTGAAACAGACTTATTTGGTTTCTCCATGGATTGAACTCTGGATTATATCTGGACTTTTTGTTTTCCTGCTCTGGCTAGCTTTGGTTACAACTGTGAGCGTGCTTATAAGTGGCAGATACATCCATGTGAACACTGAAGGAAAAGGCGTGAACGTACTTTTGAAACCTCATAAATCTTCTCATCGTGAAGCAAGAGACTTGTCATGAGTGAACATCACAGCTGTTCCTATACACGATGGTATAGTGTGGGACAAAACAGATTTTGATATATTCGGTCCGACGGAACAATTGAACATTCCACATTTGTTTAAAATTTCACTAAGTGATCTAATCTCGTCCAGTACCTATTCGGATGATTGGGACTTTGAGACTGTTAATGACATAATGTTTGACCTAGAAAAATCTGCTGCATTTTCTAAAAATGAATATTTTGAGGGTTCAGCAGACTATGAACAACTGTATTGTTAAAACCACTATGGTCATCATTATTTGCATAAAACTGCATATCCAAGAAATGTGTTTATGTTTAACCAATGGGAACATTGTCCTACACCACCTAAAGGTAGTTCAAAAACATTTGCTAGTAAATTTCCATATTTTTCAGGTTACAATACATCTGATCCAGAAATGTTTTACTATACAAATGTAAACAAGACAGGACTGAAAATTATGTTAACAAATACAAAACAGATTTATTCTGCATTATTTAATGCCCAACTGTCTAGACAGGGTTTCGACTTTTGGAAGGACACAATAGACACAAAAACTGTGTGGGGTACTAAAGATTGGCAAGTGCAGGGGATAGAAGCTTTATTTAGAGCCTGTATCATCCCTGAACAAATAATGTTTTTGAATGAAACCATCCAACAAACATCTTGTCTTGGATTAGCCAAGATCAAAGAGATGAACACACCTTCTGTACCAGCACCTGCAAGTAATAACGATACACAGGCAGTGGTGACAGTTGACAATATACTACAACTCAACAGATCTAATCCGGATTGGAAAAAATGGTTGATCTGGCCCACAGACACGAATAACTGTCAGGAAAGATTCCTGAATAAAACTCAGGGCTTTACTATTAATAGGCCAGACCCAAGATACGTCCAAAGACAACATCCGAGGGTAGTAACAACATACAGTGTAGGAAAATTATGCCTCGATTGGCTACATAAGTCTACACTACAGGATGTGAAACAACACTTAACCTTACTTAAAAAGGACGCAGACCTTAGGGAATTCTTGCTTGGACCAAGAAAACCGCGTCAAAAACGTTTCATATATGCCGGCATTTATGCTGCCTACAATGAAGCATGGAAAGTATCACAGATGGAGGCCGCAGAACTTGATCGTATTAATTTAGAGAAAACACTCTCTGTGGTCGACAATGGGTTAACAACTTTGTCCTCCAGAATATATTCACTGGACGGCATTGTATCCTCTGCTATCGACATACTAGAACAAGATTTGGCGATGTTACAACAAGGCCAGTCTCAATTACGTTCTATCGTGTTATTAAGCTGGACGCTGCAATCTTTGCGAGCGGGCTATGTGCCTTGGCGTTTTATCAACAAAACGGCTCCGTTTGCAGAATACAATCTCACTGATAAACAGATCGAATTGGCACAAAGAGGAGCAAGGTATACAGTGCTGAGCATTGAAAAACTGGAAAAGTTACCATTCACAGTGGCAGAAAAACCAGCTACAGAATGGCTTATTCATGGCAAAATCACACTACCTGTGACTACTTTTCAGTTTCAGTATTGCCTAAGACAAATGCAAGCAGGCAAATAGGAAAGGTTGGGTAAGGAATACATTAAGACATCTTGGGATTTACCGTATACATATAGATGTTGGAGTGGGGATCGTGAAGTGTTTTTGAGCGGTACAAACTGTAAACGTGCACTAAGCGGTTCACTTATATGTCAGGACATTTCCTTACACGGGGCTTGTAATGGTTCTGTGGCAAATTTGTCTTGCCATCAGCAGGGTACACCAGCTGCTGTGATTAATCCAACGTTTGGACAACTTTCTAATGTTGAATGATCAGAGTTGCTGTGGCATGCTGCCAGGCATCCCATATCTAGTAACGGTCAACTCCAGGGTCACTTGCTGTATGCAAGTATTGTTTGCCCCAATAGACACAGTCAGGGAGTCGCCTCTATGGCCTTCGCTGAACGTCTCTTTTATAAGATTTGATACTTTGAGCAGAATGAAAGCCATGCTTTTACAGCAAACAGTGCCTTTGACCTCGGCCAAAGAAACCTATGATCTACAAATTGCAAGGACTTCGGCTGAGATACAGACTTTAATACGTACAAACTGCCCTATACATTTCGTAGAAATGATAGGACGTATCTTCAATATGTCTGATACAACCGGAATTGTACATGTATTTAAGAGCATCTGCTCCGGTCTGTTAGCACCTTTCCAGGCAATACTCGGAATCATCCCGAACTTTGCACATTCGGTGTTTGGTGGCATACCATTAATTCTAGCACTTGTTGCCGGGATTCTATTTCTCTTCCTGCTATTGCGCTATGCCCAGCCTATTCGCAGACATCAATCCGAGCGAAATGGAGAAAGCTCTCCTTGAACGAAAGTGCCGTGAGCGAATAGTACAGCTATTGGGCATGCCTCGTCTACGGGACCTTAATACCACGTGGTTCCTGTCATTCAGACCAATCTGGCAAGATTGCATCTTACCTGTTCTACGATGCCTGCTAAGCGGTGTAGAATGCGTGTTGGACACCTGTCTAATATATCCATCGGATACGCCAACAGATATCGATACTCTGCTGGACCAGATAACGGCCCATGCTCTGTGTTGTCCCCAGAGGCTACCAATCCTGATGTCAGCATTCATTGTTGGTGCAAACGAGGGTTGCGCTTTCCACTCCTCCATTTGCTGCTTCCAGATGACATCAGACCTTCCGCATCATGCCCTGGAGGACACCTTCCACTGTCCCCCAAAACCCTCCGCAACATACACCTCGGACATTGATGGGGACCCGCTCAGGTCGCATGGCCCATCTGACTGCACCGCATGTCACCGTCCCGTGGCTGGGTGCCTGTGCCGGCCGCAGTGCATCCGGGGCCACTGACTCTGTGCTGCTCAGGCCTGGGACCCCTCCTTCAGGGACATTGAATGGCCTCTGTAGCGATGGTCTTGGGGTCATCAACGCCATGTGTCTGTGGCCCTGCACTGTCCGCCTCCTCCGGCCTCAACTGCGGGCCACCAGGGCCCACGCAAAGCATTGAGTCTTGACCGGCCCGGATGTCGCATCACCGCAGGAGGCACACACTACCACCGCAAGGACCACCTCCAACCGCCATCTGCCAGAGTCGAAAGGGTGGTCCTGACAGACTTACGGAGTTGCTCAGACCTGTTGTGGATGCCATCATCGGCCCGATACCCTGCTCAGCACTCCAGGTGCCAGTGACTCAGTGCACCGCAAGCCATTGTCCGTTACTGATTGAGTTTTGTGCTGTTGTGAGGTTGCGCAGCAATGTCACCTCAGGCAGTGTGGGAGACCTGGGACATTGATGAGGAAGTTGATGCAGGTGTAACACACCCCACTGCATCTGCATCAGGACTGACACAAAGGGACACAATCCTAGCAATTTCTTCACATGAGCGCGCTCTTCTCTAGTGCCCCTACCTCAGTGCACTGGGACTCACGGAACCTCCTGACTGAATATTGGGTGACCTCTGTCCTTACTCCGGATCCCTCCATGTTGCTCTGCATTTGACTCTGTTATGCTGGTGTTTTCTGTTTTCATTACACTGGTGTCCACTGTTCAGAATGTTGGCAGCACCAAGCACTCCGTGCGGGCTGGCTTATACTCACCCCACACACATCCAGCACAGGCATCACTGTACATATGGCCCTGCCAATAAAGGGGCCGGGCGCACGTGCCCGTAGCCAGTTCAACATGATGTGAGCATGTGTCTCTGTGGGGGTGTGGGTCTCCTGTGTGGGGTGTAGGTGGTCCCTGAAGGGTATTGGACACCCAGGTATGTGTTCTGGTTCGCATTCCATGGTTTCGGCAACACCCTCACCTGTTGGGCCACCTCCTTTTGGCATTCTGCCACCTGGCATTGGGGTGCCATGTGTGGGTGGGTGAAGTGTTGTGAGGCAGCCGTGATTGCGGGTGCTTCATGCTGTGTGGTCTGTTGCAGGGGCTGGGTTCTCCTCTGAGTAGCTTGTCTGCCCTGGTCCTGGTGGTGGGTTGTGTGGGATGTCCATGGGCTGTTGTAGGGCGTCGGTGTCGGGGGTGTGGTGTTCGTCTCGGGCATCACTGATGGGTTGTCTGTTCTGACCTGCTGGTGTGTTGTTTGTCCCTCTGCATTGTGAAGGGGAGGTGCATGTTGGCATTGTGTTGGCGCCTTGTTCTTGTCGACATGCATGCTGTGTGACAATGTACGTTGTGACTGTTTGGGCGGCGGTGGCTATTTGAGTTGGGACAGTGTACATTTGGCCTACATGGCTGATGTGGGGTTGTAGGGGTAGATGTGCATCTCACAGTTCCCTGCTCTGTCCGATGTGATTGTTCTGTTTCTGCGCCTGGGTGGACCCAGTTGTGTCCCCTGTTCTGCAGTGTGGGTGCTGCACTTTGTGCCACATTGTCATGGTATGTGCTGCGATTGCTATGTGTGTGAGCTGCAGTGTGCCACAGGGATGGGGGACATGTCCCTGGGTAATTGTGGGTGTGCAGTGTTTTACACCTCATTGTGCATGTGTGGCATTGTGTCCATCACCCCCCCGTCCCCCCAGTCCCTGTTGGATCCTCACCCTGTTGTTGTTGTGTCGGGTCCTCTCGAGCTGTGTCCGTACTCCCTACTCCTTGCACCGTCTCCACACTGATGACTGTGGCCTGGGTTTCCTCTAGCTCCTCCTGTGGCGCTGGACTGCCACCTCCTGTCGCCGTTGCTGCCTTCCTGTTGGCAGCGGCTTTATACCTGGTTTAGGTTGTCACGTCCTGCCGGCGCCTCTTGGCCTCCTGGATTGGCCTCCTGGGCACTCCGACTGCGTTCCAGGTGGTCTGCTTGTGGGTCATTTGCTGGTAGTGTTCTGTCACATCCGTGGCGCTGGTCTTGTTTTCCTGCGGTCTGCACCCCGTCTTCCTCTCCCTTTTCTCCTTGGCCTTCCCCAAGCCAGTTGTTCCTTGCTGGTGGTCTGTGGGGGTTGTGGGGTTCGCGTTGCCCTCTGCGCTGGGTCAGGGTGCATCCATGTTGCTTCGTGCTTTGGCTTGTTTCTGGTGTGTTGTGTCTGTGGTTTTTATGGTGCAATTTCCCACCAGACGCGTGGGATTTGCATGCCTGAGGCTGGTTTTCGCTACTTTTTGGCCTCATTGCATGATTTCTCGCGTTCGCGTTTCGCATTTTTTCGGCGTGGCGTTGATTTTCACGCTGACATTTGACGCGTTATCTGGTGACTATTGCATGCTACCGCCTTGTTGTGAATTCCACGTTGACACGGGGTTATTTTCCCGCGATGGGCTGCGATATTGGAAGTTGCGTTACGCTACTCTTGCGGTAGTTATCACACGTTCTTGTAAATATACCCCTAGGTTGTTTAAGGGGCCAAATTCAGTGATAGACAGGTGATAGAACAGGCATATTGTCCATTCACTAATGGTCTATTTAGGGGTATTGGGGCCCCATATTGTTAATTCTGTAAATGAGCCGAGTAATTGTATTCATGAGTATCCTTACATCATGCGACATTCAGCGAACAACACTACGGCTCTCATTTATTACTTTGTGGCTGCCCTTCACACTGCTCTCGCCGTGCAGTAGTAATTTGCATCCCCAGATAGCTCAGGGACAGGCATTTCCCCGTCTTCATACAGGTTGACCTACACTATGATTTACTTCATTTTCCCAGCTGTGACCGGTGAATCCTCACGGGAACCACACAGGACACACATCCTGTCCTTGATTGGATGAATTGAGACCCACCCATTGTGGGTTTGAACAGGTTGTACCTTAATTGACCATTTATGGACCGGCTTACAGTTTCTGTTTGCTTAAAGAGAGACCAACCTACCGCGGTTGGCACAGGTGCATTCTACTTCACACCCCCCCACCTTTTTTCCTCACGACATCTATACTTCTCAGGCTCATATACTTTCACTTTTGTTCATAGGTAACTCAATCCTTACAGTCATGCTGGCCTCTCCTTTTCCTGAGGGAGACTTCACAAGGTCAGTAAATGTTATACTCTTGACAGGGAATAGGGAATTTCCCTACACCAGCATGCATGATTGTTGATCACGTACCACACCCCCACTGCTACTGAGCAAGCATGTCTAGATAGACACCACTCCATAGACACTACGTGCATGATTCCTTCTGGTTAATGATTCTGAATTGAGTTTCACATGCTCCAATTAATCTGTATCTTTTAAAGATCAAATGAACTTAAGGACTTAAAATGAACCTATATTCATGTTTTTCAAAACAATCTTCTTATTTTCTTTCCCCAACCTCTTTACCTCAACAGGTGTTAATAATCTCATGATACCATTGAGTTATGTCATAGGCAAACGATATGTTGTCCTGATGATGATCCCACACTGTTAAGGGATCAAAACACCTTCGACCCACACTCTGACCCATTTGATTATGTATAGACTTTGTTTGGGTGCAGAAGTGTTTTTCTATTGAAATAAGTGACCCTGATTTTTTGTATGTTCACTGGTCACATTTAGTTTCTTGCCTGTATGTTTATTGATGTGTATTGTTTATTGTTGTGTCTGTTTAACACTTGTTTTGGTACTACCATGGTGGAGGTACACTCCCTAATTCATGTTTTTTTAAAACAAATTCTAATTAAAAATCTCTTGTTTATTGTCATTGTAACAAATATTGGGAACTATCATGTTTCTTTAAACATTTTATGCACATTTATTGACTAGGGAACGTAGTTCACCGTATCGTCAGGATAAGTGGTTCACTCTCACCTGACATTCCCAGGTGAGCGCGGGCCATTGATCCTGACATAATCCCCTGAACTTCATGGGCATACACGTTTTTTTATTTCAGAAGACACCATAGGCGTGTGCAGAGTGTAGGTGCTGCTTAGATGAAGTCTTCAAGGTTGTGACAGCCACACAAAGTGAGGCACACAAGAGAAATCAATTCAATTTCATTTCCCAAGATGTCATCGGACTACCTCTAGGCTTGCAGCAGCCAGTGTGATCCTTTGGGTGAAAGTGCCTCATGTTTTATGGCATTCATGACTAGGCAATTAATGTTTATGTATTAACAGCTGAAGTCATATTTTCTGTGTCTTCACATCAGAGTGATTCAGGATCTAGTACTCAGAGAAGTATAATAGATAACACTGTAAATTAAATTCTGTGCTGGATTTCACTGGTTTTGTGTTATGAACTGTGTCCTGGTCTCATATTGTGTTGTGCTATGAACTCTATACTGGAGTCATCTAGTTTTGTTTTATGAACTGGAGTTAGCTTGTCAAATTCTGCACATTGAGTACCGCAATCATTCTTAGGCCTATGTACAGTATTGCACAGACCTTGACATTTGATTTGACTCCTATGTGGTACTGAGGAATTACTAGTGGTGGGGAAGGGATTGCATTTGAAGATGAGTGAAACACATAATATTAAAATGTTGAACCTGACATCCTTGATGTTGTCTTTTCTCCAACTTTTTGGCTTCCATTCTCCTGTTTTTGATGATTGTGCCACCCACTTAAGTAGCCTTTTAAACATATCTCAGACCTGCCATTGCAGCCTGTGTGTGCAGTTTAAAATAATTTCTACCTGGCAAAATAAACCTTTCATCAGCCCTAAACCTTCCTTTTTAATACATATAAGTCACCCCATGGGTAAGCCCTAAACAGCCCAGAGGGCATGGTGCAGTGTGTTCTTTTAACTTTTACATGTCCTGGTAGTGCAAAACTCTTAAATTCATTTTTCACTACCTCTCCCATAGGATAACATTAGGCTAGCTCATAACTTTAATAAGTGCTAGCTTTCACTTGGGAGCATGTAGGAATGGTGAGTTTGGTGTCTAAAGAACTGTAGTTTTGAACCCTCTTCAATGGCAGTCATATTTTAAGTCACAAGTCTGAAAATGTCACATTTAGAAAGATGGCATTTTGTTGTCCTAACATTTTGGTACGTGTATCCTGGGTCACATGACATGAGGTGTAGCTAGCAGTTGGTCATTGTGGAGCTGTCTTCTACCACATTTGCACATCACAAAGGCTCTGCCTGAGCCCACTTACAAAAGGTTTGACACTAGTTTGCTGTGACCCCAGACCAAATGGAACCAGGGAGTCCAGAGCCTTCTTCTCCTTCAAAGTGGGCACCAGGTACAAATATTGGAATCTCAGACCTAACTCTTCAGTACAACTCTGGACCTGTGGAAGACTTAGTAGGACTGCTGTGCTGCTCTGCAAGACGTAATACTACTCTGTTGCCCTTCTGCCCTACTGCCTACGTGAAAAGGACAGGACCTGCAGCTTGAATCTAGGACCACCAGAGTGACTACAAGGGCTAGTTGGCTGGCCTGCTGATCAGAGCCTCAGGGACAGAAAAAGCTCCAACCACTTTGAACCGAGCACCTGGATTTAGCCTGCTGTGAGTCCTACAACCCAAGGGGTGCCACCCCAGTCCTGGACCCTTGGAAGTGGGCCTGAAAGCCCTCTGCCAGCCCAGCTGTGATCCTGTTTGCAGATCCAAATCAGGGCGACGCATCTCCTCGCAGTCCCACTTCAGAAGAGCCACAGCGCAACACATCCCCAATGCCGGACCTCGTATCACAGCTTGCAGTCTCCTCTGAACTGCTGCTGCTCAACGCATCCATGATGAAGGCCTCCGCATCACTAGCCCTTCGTCAACAGCATATTCGATGATGAAGTAGGACTTTACATCGCAGCCCACAGCTTCCTCAGAACCTGCGCAATGTATCCTCAATGCCAGACTTTGCATCGCAAGTCCCTCGTTGATGGCATCTTCGACGACGACAATGCAGGACTCTGCATCATAGCACCAGAGCTTCCTTGGAACTTTCTCTGCATCATAGACGCGGGATCTCTGAACTCTCCGCAAACCAGGATTTAAGGTATTTTGTCCAGTGGGCCTAACTTGGTCCCTGTATCCGACCTGAGGTCCATTGCGGTGAGCCTGAAGTTGGGAGTTTGTCCTGGTCTGGCACGACCAGTTAAACACAGGTGGGGCTTTGCACTTCTAGGCACTATTTTTACTTAAATCTTTAAAATTGCATGTGTCTAGTTTTACAGATTAGATTTTTATCATTTTGGTCTCAAATAATGTATTAAATCTTTCTTTATGTTACTAAATTGGTGTGGTATTTTTCTTGCATTGTATTTTCACTTTTATTACTGTTTGAGTGCTCTATCAATACTTTACACATTGCCTCTAAGTTAAGCCTGACTGCTTTTGTGCCTAGCCACCAGATAAGCTTGTGTTTCACCCTGACAGAGATTGTCATTGCTCCTTGCGTAGGGTTTCACCCCCCTCAGCCAGTTTTCTACAAAATATACATGCATCATGTTTCAGATAATGTATTATGTGACTTTAAGAATGTTCAAATCACACATTTAACCTCCAAGCTGCTAAGTGTAGCTATAGAACCTAGCACACATATAGTCCAGGTTATTCTAGTCAGTGTTTATAAAGATTATCCATTTCTTTCACCTCTAAGAATGCATAGAGTTGTCAGCAACCTGAGAGTGCAGAGATTATTACAAGGTATATCATGTGACATAGTAGAAATAGTGAATCATAATCGTGTTGACAATGATCTAAAAGATTATTCTCTCTTTGTAGATATCCATTCCTCCATAATATGGGCTAAGAACTAGCAGGAAGATCAGATGAGGTGAAGATATCCTGTGTCTCTGTTTTTCTCTCTTGTCTAGTTCCCCTCACCCTGTGATATACTGCTGATCGGTATAATCACTTTTTTCATGGTCACTTCTGGGTCAAGGGAAATGTGGATATTAGCATCTCAATTGAAAATGTGTGACCTTCCCGAAAATGTACTCAAAGGGTGATTTCAGTCTTGAGACACCAAATATCAGGTTTGAGGGGTATTCTCCACAGGATGCACTGACTCTCACCTACCAAGGTGGTGTACTTCATCATCGGGTCATGCTCCACATTCATCTGCATCAATTCCCATTTTAAAATAGCACTTAACTCAACTTCAGAGAACTCAAAAGGCTGAACAACGGAAGGGTATATTTGCATATTGACACCAGAATCCGTGGCCGACATTGTAACTGGCACAAATCGTTTTGCTCATTCCATAATATATGGGATGGTGTGGTGAATAATATTTGCCCAGTCTAATACTGTTGTAGGATTGACAATTGTGGAATATATATCCTGGGAAAATAAAGGAGAAACAGAGATGTGAATATGTTGAGACCACATAACACAATTGATGGTTTTCATAGAAATACAGAAGACACACATTCCTTCAAAATCTATATGCCCTGAAGACGTCCAATAGAATGAAACTCATTTGCTGTGGCTGTAATTCTTTTTATGCTAAAGAAGAAAACCTTAGGAACACAATAAAGAAGAAAGACGAAACTTAATTGATTATATTGGACTTTTGAGGGCCGATTCCGATCAGGCTTGGTAAGCCCTCCATACGAATCAGACTTGGAGGGCTTTCCAAGCGAGACGCGCTGTGCGAGTCCAACCGAGCAAGTACGATGCAACCGCATGGTTACGGACTCGGTTCAGGCCGACTCCCATAGCACTCTATGGGAGCTTGTGTACAGACGCGTACACAGGCTCCCATAGCAAAAAGGGGGTGGGTGGGGAAAAGCGTACACACCGTGGCGGGCATCCCATTTTGCCCACCACACTGTGCATGCTTGGATCGGGGGGGCCCATGCGCACCCCCGTGACCGATTCGGAGTGCTCCGGGTGAAGGGGGGCCTGCTCTGGCCCCCGAAGTCCGATTCCGAAAGCTGTTTACACACACTGAGACCGAGTCGATACAGCTGTCCAAATCGTACATCGTACTCACCCGTTCGGAATCCAGCTCCATTGCGCGGCACAATTTGGCTCCGTACGAGTCGGACGGATAGATTCGGGTACGTAAACGATTCGGTCGGCATGGGCGCGATCTTCGCATCGTACTTGGTCGTTTGTAATGGGGGTCGATTCGGATGGAAAGATAGGCTCCGAATCGGATTTGCTCTTTACGAATCCCGTTTGGAGGCCTTCCTTACGAGATCGGAATCAGCCCCTTTGTGTTTAAATTTTGGGTGCACTGTTATGTTTATCATTATGTGTTTTTCTGCTTTGCAGAAGTGTTGTTAGCATCTGGTATTTACATTACCTAACAGCTATGTTAGTTACCTGACACAATTAAATAAAATAATATTCTCTTACTCCATAGTGCTATTCCTTATTTTGAACCTTTTAGAAAGTTCTAAGTAGCCAAACGCCAGAAAGCACCACATCAACAGGGAGTCAGCAACATATTTTTTTCTAATTGGTTCAAGAAAATGTTATAAATAAAATAAAGCTGTATTATCTTCCATCAGCAGTCTAGAGAATTAAAGGTTCAAAACGAAACATGCAAAGGTGGACTATCTCAGACTAGACTATTGGAACATATCATTTTATAAATGGCTCAGAAGGGAAGCAAGCCAGCTTAATACTAATTTATAAACTAGAAAAGGCCAAAATCTATCATATTCCTACTGGAAAAGCAAGCTATAATTATACGTCAGTCAGAAGCTGCTCCCCCTGACTTGCCATTTCGTTCCAGTTACACTGGCCTTGCTTCTCATGGTCTGAGGCATCATGAAGACATACGTGAAATGTTTTTTTTTTCTTTCTTTCTTTCTTTCTTTCTTTATTTCCTTCTTAAGTTTCCATTCTTTCCCCTTTCCATAGACTTTCTGTGGTCTCCGCGAGGGGCTGCACTCAACCACGGGATGTTATCCAGATCCGAGGTTTCGTGAGGTTACGTCTGCTGTCCCTGCGGTTTTGGAGAATTGGTATCCATGGTTCTGACTGTACAGAGCAGCTGTTAGAGTTTAAATCTCTTTTCTTTTACAAATGTCGAAACAGTAACTATTTTCTTATACCATTAGGTATAGGTCACTCATGGACCCTTGATAATACATTTCTTATTACAGTTTAATATAGGTAACTACTTACAAGTAATAATAAAAACAACATGAATCATCTTAAACTCGCTAAAAGGCACTGAGGGGAAATTTCCAATAGAGTTTCTAATAATATGCAATTACTTCATATTAAGGCTGGGTACATTGCTCCACAAGCAAAAGATTCTGCAGCTGCGTTGATTAAACACACACATTTGATTAATTAGTACAGAGTACTTTATACATTAGATCAGGGGTCTCCAAACTTTTATGTAGTGAGAGGTACTTCTAATCAGTGAATATTGTCATGAGCTACTAAAGGCCAAGCAAATTGCGGATTTTTCTGAACGACCCCCAAGGCTAGCTTCATTGACTTTAAGCCTAATTTCTTTTGAGCCCATACTCTGGTTTGAACAATATACTTAGAGTTCCCTAGAAACACTGATGGGAATGATTTTGGGTTTGTGTTATCACCATGCTTCAAGACCTTTCAATTAATAGCTGTTACTGTAATAATCATTGTCAGAACTCACCCAATGAAGCACTAAAGGTGGCAAAGACATCTATAGGGAGAAGGAAATACCCAGTGGGAGAACTGTACAACATGAAAATAGGAAACCTGGATTCAATCAATCCCCGCTCTTGTCTTCAACAAACTGTGTGCTCCTGACCTCAGTAGTAACCAGCTAAGGCTGCTGGCAGACTACTACAATCTTAACAACAGTGTATACAAACCCTGTCACACACTTCAAGGTGCACAACGCATGCCCCTAAGGTTCAATCAATAAAGTAAACGTTTTGTATTCTATAGTCTTAAACAATTTTGTTATGATTTATTTCCATGCTTTATCTTTTAGTTCATGATCATTATTTTCAGATATTACAGCTTTAAATCATACAATGCTCATGATACAATCTTCTCATTAAATTGTATTACAGACAATTGATCTTTGCCGTGTATCCATTGCCGTGTTCCCAATGCATTTCGGGAAGTCCCTTTGTCAGGGGAACTCAACGGATGACAGATAATACATGTATTCAAGCATACATCCCAACCAAGAAGTTTTCTAAAACATAATAGGCTTTCCCATCCACCGAGGGTTAAACCTGTTCTCACCTTCTGTAAATGTGGATGACCAAAATTATTTGCATAGAACGCAGCTAGTGGTAAGGGTGATGGGTCACGCGTCCGGTAATATACTCGTTCAGCACACACTCTTGCATTTATTTCTTGTAGTTTTTTCTTTTCTTTTAGTTTTTTCTTTCATTTGATATTTTGGGCTACTGCCCAATATTACTATCGCATAACATCACATGATTACGGAACTCAGAAAAGTCTGTTCTCACAATTCATTGTGCACCGTTTAACGACGGGACGCACGCATTCACGTAACACGTAATTAACCCAGCAAGACCGGGCACTTGTTTCAAGTCACCTGGGCATTTACACGAGAGACACAGTGGCGCTGCGATTTGCAGTAAGTACGAGAACCTTGTACTAAAATCTCACGGAATGGATAATCAAGTCACGTTATTGTTCGGAGTTACGCGTTTGTCACTTAGGAATTGGCAATCCGGCGGAAGCAATAGTGACCTTTGACGTGTTTGCTCACAGCTGCTGACTTAGTAAGTTGATGTTGCATGTAATTCACATAACAACACGCTAAGCATTATAGTCACTCTGATGGGTACTCGTGCTGTTTACAGAGTCTGCTACATCTTTGAATCAGTTGAATTACGCAACGCCTAGGTAGGATTAGTATCTTGTCTGTAATCAATTTCATTTGTATACGGCATTTGACACATCAGGAGACACCTCTCACCCGGGTTATAAGGTTGGCAGAGTTGGAGTTATAATTACATCTTATGTTTTCTGAGGTTTGGCTGGATTTTCTTTTGAGTAGGCATGACATAGGAACATCATGGGCATTTTGGATTTGCACTGTAAATACACAAATAATAGTGGACAACTGCATTAAGGATTCCGGTTTAACCCTCGGTGGATGGGAAAGCCTGTTATGTTTTTGAAAACTTCTTAGTTGGGATGTATGCTTAATTACTAACCCTGGGCAAAGCACTACGCTACGCTCGCGTAGTTTGCGAAGTTTGCGCTACTTCGCACAACGCGAATTGCACGTAGCACAGTGCAAACACGCGTAGCGTAGCGTAGCGTAGTGCAGCGGTCATTTTTGCTTGCTCGCGGTCCTCAACGTCAAGTTGGCGACCGCGAGCAAGCAAATGACATCCCGGCGAGATTCTCAATGCGGGGAGGTCAGGTTTCTCATTGCGAGTGGTCGCGTATGCTCGCGACCGCTCGCGATGAGAAACTACCAGTCCGCGTTGAGAAGCTGCCGCTCGAGTAAAAATCTACTCGAGCGGCAGTAAAAGACAGCTCGCACTGTGCAAGATGCCGTTTTCAATGATTGCACAGTGCGGACAAGCATCCGGCACTGTGCAATCATTGCGAACAGTGCACTACGCAGTTCGCGTAGTGCTACGCGTAGCTCGCGTAGTGCGAACTGCACTTTGCGTAGCTTCGCGTAGCGCTGCTTCGCGAACTACGCCCAGGCTTATTAATTACATGAATTATCTGTCTTCCGTGGAGTTCCCCTGACGAAGGGACTTCCCAAAATGCATTGGGAACACGGCAATGGATACATGGCGAAGATCAATTGTCAGTGAAATTGCTCTCCCACCCTCGCAGCTCCACCATCAAGTGAGGCCCTCCTGAGCCCCTGCACTCTCGAGTGTTGGTGTTCGAGGCCCTCCTCCACCCGCAGGCTATACCTGCGCCTCATCCCTGGTGGTCCAGTGGACCTCTCACTCTTTCTCTTGCTCCGTTTTTCTGCTTGCTTTTTCCTTTCACCTCTTTCCTTTCACCTTCGTTTTTCACCCTTTTACTGTCACTCTCTTTCTATCACTTTCCATCCTCCTTTTCACTTTTACTCTGTTTTCACTCTACTCTTTATTCTGTGCACCTCTCTCCCGTTTTTTTCCCGCCACTGCTGCCCCCGTGGCCCCTCCCCCCAGTGCGACCAGCCCAAGCCAGTTTCCCCTCCCCGCTCCCGCCTCCCAGCTGTCCAGCCCTCCCCGACCCCTACTTAATGGCGGCCGCTGCGGGGACAGGTGAGCAAGACCACTGACTTATTGTCAGTGAAATTGCTCTCCCACCCTCGCAGCTCCACCATCAAGTGAGGCCCTCCTGAGCCCCTGCACTCTCGAGTGTTGGTGTTCGAGGCCCTCCTCCACCTGCAGGCTATACCTGTGCCTCATCCCTGGTGGTCCAGTGGACCTCTCACTCTTTCTCTCGCTCCGTTTTTCTGCTTGCTTTTTCCTTTCACCTCTTTCCTCACCCTTTTACTGTCACTCTCTTTCTATCACTTTCCATCCTCCTTTTCACTTTTACTCTGTTTTCACTCTACTCTTTATTCTGTGCACCTCTCTCCCGTTTTTTTCCTGCCGCTGCTGCCCCCGCGGCCCCTCCACCCCCAACGCGACCAGCACAAGCCAGTTTCCCCTCCCCGCCTCCCAGCTGTCCAGCCAACCCCGACCCCTACTTGCTGGCGGCAGCTGCGTGGGCATGCCGCTGGCGCGCCGAAGGCAAGCCTGTCTGCGCCAGTCTGCGACCCGAACGCGACCAGTGCTAGGAACACTGGACCTCCGAGCCGCCAACGCTACAACCCAGCGGCACTCTACGCACTCAACCCAGGTCGCAACAACAACTGCAAGCTAGCATTACCATCCGACACCCACGGACACTTCAGCTGTCACCACTGCCGCCACTCCTGCCGCTCCGCCAAGACCACGGATTCAGCACAACCCGCCCGCAACAACGCGACCGCACCAAAGACCCTGAAATGCATCCTCCCCAACGTCCGATCCCTCCACAAACAAGCCACCGAAATCTGGGACCTCCTCGACAGCACCACTCCAGACATCGCATTCTTCACTGAAACCTGGACCAACACCACCTCGGGACCTGACATCACCATCGCCATTCCCCAAGGATACAAGATCTCCCAGAAGGACCGCCCCACCCGCCCTGGGGGGTAATCGCCATCGTCAACAAATCTACCCTCCGACTGAGCACACTTTCCGACGAGCCCACAGACCTGATGGAACACCTACACTTCAAGATACAGGCCAGCCCTACCACCACCCTTCGGGGAACTCTCATCTACCAACCCCCCGGACCCTGCAGACCATTCACCAACTCCATCACGGACAGCATCACCCCGCAGGCCATCGCGTCCACCAACTACACTTTGCTGGGAGACCTCAACTTCCACCACAACAACCAACAAGACCCCAACACCACATCCCTCCTAGACAACCTCCACAACATAGGACTCCGCCAGATCGTGACTGAGCCCACGCACTCAGCAGGACACACCCTCGACCCCATCTTCACCACGGGAAACTCCATCACTTTCAGCCACACCACCGAACTCCTGTGGGCAGACCATCGCTGCATCCATTTCACCTTCAGGACACCCACCATCCACAGAACCCAGCACCTGCTCCCTCGCAGAAATTGGACTAAAATCACCGACGACCAGCTCACCACCTCACTCGGCAACTCCACCCCAACCATCGCGGACAACGACGACCCTAACACCGCAGCCCGAACCTTGCACAGATGGATCTCCGACTGCGCCAACACCATAGCCCCCCTCAAGAAAAACAACAACACACACGCCAGGAAAGCCAGCTGGTTCACCACCGAACTCCGAGAGTCCAGACGCACAAATGCCGCAGCCTCGAAAAGGCCTGGAGGAACTCCAAATCTACAGAAGCCCACAACAACTTCAGAGCCACCACCAACGCCCACCACCAACTCATCAGAAATACAAGAAAGAAAGCAATCAAAGACAGAAACTCCACGCACGCGCACAACAGCAAAGAACTCTTCAGCATCATCAAGGAGTTCTCCCAATCCATCAGCGAGTCTACAGACATCCCTCCCTCACAAGACCTCTGCGACAAACTCAGCACCTTCTTCCACCACAAAATCAAGAACATTTACGGCAATTTCGACGAAGACAGCCAACACACAGAACCCTCACCAACCACCCCCGACACCTTGAAGCCAACGATTGACAGCTGGACAGCCCTCACCATCGAAGACACACTGAAGACGATAAAGTCAATCCACTCCGGGGCCCCCATGGACCCCTGCCCCCACCACATCTTCAACAGAGCTGCTGACACCATCGCCCCCATGCTTCGCCACACCATCAACCGCTCCCTCGCGAACGTCTCCTTCCCCTACGACTGGAAGCACGCTGAGATCAACCTCCTCCTGAAGAAACCCTTGGCGGACCCCACCGACCTCAAGAACTACAGACCCATCTCCCTGCTCCCGTTCCCAGCTAAAGTCATTGAGAAAGCCATCAACAGCCAACTCGCCACCTTCATTGAAGAGCACAACATCCTTGACTCCTCCCAATCCGGCTTCAGAAAGAACCACAGCAGGGAAACCGCCCTCCTCGCCGCAACAGACGGCATCCGCTCCCTCCTGGACAGAGGAGAGACAGTAGCCCTCATCCTCCTCGACCTTTCAGCGGCCTTTGACACTGTCTCTCACCGCACCCTAACACGCAGACTTCACAACGCAGGGATCCGGGACAAGGCCCTCGACTGGATCCGCTCATTCCTCTCCGGCAGAATGCAGTGGGTCAGACTCCCTCCCTCCCTTCCTCTCAGACCCCACACCAACCACCTGCGGAGTCCCCAAGGATCCTCCATCAGCCCCATGCCGTTCAACATCTACATGGCTCCGCTCTCCCCCATCGTCAAAACCCACAGACTCAACATTGTCTCATACGCAGACGACACCCAACTCATCCTTTTCCTATCCAACGAACCCAACGCAGCCAAACACAACTTTCAAGAAGGTATGGAAGCAGTCGCCAAATGGATGAAGAGCAGCTGTCTACAACTCAACACGGACAAAACAGAAGTACTCATCATGGGCCCACACCCCGACGCCTGGAAGGACACCTGGTGGCCCCCCGCCCTCAGAAGCCTGCCCACCAACACGGACCACGCACGCAACCTCAGAATCATCCTGGACTCCAAACTCAAAATGGACCGCCAGATCAACTCCGTCGCATCCTCCTGCTTCCACACCCTCCGCCTCCTACGCAAGACCTTCAAATGGATCCCCCTTGAACACAGCACAACATCCTTGACTCCTCCCAATCCGGCTTCAGAAAGAACCACAGCACGGAAACCGCCCTCCTCACCGCAACAGACAACATCCGCTCCCTCCTGGACAGAGGAGAGACAGTAGCCCTCATCCTCCTCGACCTTTCAGCGGCCTTCGACACTGTCTCTCACCGCACCCTAACACGCAGACTTCGCGATGCAGGGATCCGGGACAAGGCCCTCAACTGGATCCGCTCATTCCACTCCGGCAGAACGCAGCGGGTCAGACTCCCTCCCTTCCTCTCAGACCCCACACCAACCACCTGCGGAGTCCCCCAAGGATCCTCCCTCAGCCCCACGCCATTCAACATCTACATGGCTCCGCTCGCCCCCATCGTCAGAACCCACGGACTCAACATTGTCTCATACGCAGACGACACCCAACTCATCCTCTCCCTATCCAACGAACCCAACGCAGCCAAACACAACTTTCAAGAAGGCATGGAAGCAGTCGCCAAATGGATGAAGAGCAGCTGTCTACAACTCAACACGGACAAAACAGAAGTACTCATCATGGGCCCACACCCCAACGCCTGGAACGACACCTGGTGGCCCTCCGCCCTCAGAAGCCCACCCACCCACACGGACCACGCACGCAACCTCGGAATCATCCTGGACTCCGAACTCAAAATGGACCGCCAGATCAACTCCATCACATCCTCCTGCTTCCACACCCTCCGCCTCCTACGCAAGACCTTCAAATGGATCCCCCTCGAACACAGAAAGACCGTCACACACGCACTCGTCACCAGCAGACTTGACTACGGCAACGCACTCTACGCCGGATTCAACAAAAACCTCACCCGAAAACTTCAAAACATTCAGAACGCCGCCGCCAGACTAATCTTCAACCTGCCACGACACTGCCACATCACCCAGCACCTGCGCACACTCCACTGGCTTCCCATCACCTTCAAGACTCTCACCCACGCACACAAAGCCCTCCACAACACCGGACCAGCATACCTGTATAGCCGACTCACATTCCATGCACCCCAAAGGACCCTACGATCAGCCCAGCTCTCCCACGCCGTGGTCCCTCGCACCAGGAGGTCCAGATCGGGAGGCCATTCCTTCTCCTTCCTCGCGGCCAGAGCCTGGAACGCCCTCCCGCTCCACCTCAGACAAACTACATCACTCCCCAACTTCCCGAGGGACCTCAAAACATGGCTCTTCGATAGACCTCCTCCTTGATGGACAGGACCCTGCGACTACCCCCCCCCCGCCCCCAGCGTCTTGAGACCCTTACGGGTGAGTAGTCGCACTGACAAACCCATGATTGATTGATTGATTGTAATACAATGTAATGAGAAGATTGTATCATGAGCATTGTATGATTTAAAGCTGTAATATCTGAAAATAATGATCATGTACTAAAAGATAAAGCATGGAAATAAATCATAACAAAATTGTTTAAGAATATAGAATACAAAACGTTTACTTTATTGATTGAACCTTAGGGGCATGCGTTGTGCACCTTGAAGTGTGTGACAGGGTTTGTACACAATATTGTTAAGTTGTTTATCCTGACAGGAGCAGGTCAGGTTTCTAGGTAGCACAACATTAATTGAATTTTGTTTACTATACAGATTACATGATTAAACGGAACACATTAGGTTTGCAGGCTATATAACCATTAGAAAGACTACTACAATCACCAGAAATACCAATGGGACCTAAAGAGCTGTTCAAAGTGGTCAGTAGACCGAAAATCATAAACTGTATATCTGTCTCAGACCTCATCATCCACCACAGAGCTACACACTGCATTCCATAACATGATAACCGCACCTTGATGTTCATTATCAAGACATGGAAACACTTCCCACATAGGATCACAAACCAAAGAAGACACTTCCAACCTCACACCCTACTTGGCATAGCTTGCTGACCATGTAGGTAAGTGCTTAAGGGCCACACATTGGGTTAGTAAGCGATATAAGCAACACAATGCCTTTCCTTTCTTCATTATCACATGACAGCATCTTGAAATGCATCTGTTCAGAGTGTGCACTGTACAAAATCTCTCCTGTGCGACTATAAAGCTCTGCGTGTAGTAATAAAAACCTAGGCCACATATATAATGGACATTATAAGTGACTTTCCTTACATGTCATCAGAGATGGAGGGAGACCATGAAGTTTAAAAACCACTATAACTTCTAAAAATGCCTCTCAAAGCAGTGATATAATCGGACGTTCTGAGATTAAATTCTTCTACGTGTTGCAGAAATATGCTCTGCATTTTAATTAAAAGCTCATACTTTTGTGTTTTGTATTTATTTGGCATTGTTTTCACTTAGCGTTGACACCTTACCAGTTTTCTACTGGTTCCCCCCATATTTTAATGTCCAGCCGGTACAAAAGTAAAGTAAAATCACCTAAAGCTGGTATTTTTACCAAGCCCTTTCCACATACTTCAAACAGCAAATACAAATAGGAAGCACTTTTAAATATGTTCCAGTTCAGCATTAATGCTCATGCGCAGGGGTCATAGAACTAACCCTAACCCTTGATGCAGCTCTCTCTTGTTAATGTAAGTCACATTTACAACAGAATCAATACATACATACACAAATATTTTTTAATTGGATAAATATAAAGTCAAGTGTTAAGCATAATGATTTTTGGGGCATAAAGTTAACACTTCATTTTACATTACTTCCACAATCTCAGCTTTTTAACCAACATCTCTGCTTTTAAATACAAGTTGCCTCCGGGCACAAACCTGGACCAGGAACTTCATTTTACATTTCTTCCATTATGAGAAAGTTCCTGGCTCTAGTTTGCGAGCTTGCAGCTAGCAGCAGCAGCTAGCTCAAAAAGATGCTGCTATTTTTTGTTTTTAAAAGAGTCTGAAACGCTGCTTTATTTCAATGAATAAATGTAATCATTAAAATAAGGTAGGGTTTCACACCGTTTAAAAAAGAAATTTACAAAAAAACATTTAATATACTCTGGAGTAAAATCTGCTTACTTCCACTGAGCCACCTGACCTATGCAGTTATTAGGCCAGGCCAGGGCAGGGACTCACTATGAGTATGCAGCTACTAATTATCAGGCTAGGCCAGGGCTTACCAATCGATCTGCTGCTCCAAGCGCAGGTCAAATATGTAGTGCCAGGCTGCAAAAGGCAGATGGTGCGTGTCCCGGTAGCAGTTCATTACTGCTTGCGCCACCTGCATGCTACTAGTCTTTCCGGCACCTGCTGGTCCGCTCCGGCACACCTGCTGCTCTGCTCCGTTACACGTCGCCGAAATACAGCAGGCACGGAGACCGAGAAAGGAACAACATCATTCTCTTAAGACCACCCCGCCCCAGCTAAACTCAGTTAAGCCAATCTGAGCAGCTGGATTGGGAGAGGGCAGGCAACAGCTATTAAAAAAGGCCTAAAAATGTTAAAAAGAGTAAAGGGCTACAAAATCGAGATGCTGGCGTGAGCTACTCATAGGGTGTCGGCGAGCTATCTGTAGCTCGTGATCGACTGGTTGGAGACCCCTGAATTATATGTTTTGCCTCACGACCTCCAAAATTGTAAAACTTATCATTCCTTATATAAAAAAATGTAAGACCACACCAATGTTTAGTTGTCATAGACATGCATTGTAAAATGTATCTATTTTGTGGGAACACAATTTATCACTTTGAATATGCACATAGGGGCATATTAGCAAGACCGGCGATAATGGGCTTGCTAATATCCATTATAGAATTCCAATAGAAGCCCAGGTTAGATGTCCTGCACATCTAACCTGGGCTTCTATTGGAATTCTATAACGCATATTAGCAAGCCCATTATCGCCGTTTTAGCGGCAGTTTCCTGCCGCTAAAACGGCGATAATTTTATCGCCGGTCTTGCTAATATGCCCCATAGTGACTACACTTTTTTATGGTCTGGCTTGACAATGCAGCTGTCGCCAGGCAACTATGTGAGAATTACTAGAGAAGTTTCAGCTCCACCCACAAGTTGGGAGCCAGGAATATCTGTTTTGATTGGGAAGAAGGTGTGTGCTTCCACAAAAAAGTGCTTGTCCTCCAAATAGCTGTGATAATTTTGATTATTTATGCAGCTGCCTGAGCTTGAACCTACAGGGGTACACAAATGCACTGTAGTGCTATTACAGTGTCTTATATAACTAGATATTTTATGTTGTTTTTCTCTGGCAGCAAGCAGATGGGAGGAGGGCAGTCATTACTACATGAATTTTAGGTCTGGCTTGACTGTGCAACTGTCACCTACCTTTTGACCTACACAATATTATTCTGCATTTCTTTGCTTCCACACAAATGCATATTAATTCCCATGTTATTTCATTATAATCTTTCACATTACCATGCTACATTCTTTTAAAGCCAGACCTATTGGTATTGTCTTCGCTTGTTTCAAATTGCGTTTATAAATCAGCTGCCACACATGGCAATTATACATGTAACATTATGCCTCATAGTCATGTACATAACAATAGCATAAAGTGGTCCAGAAAGTAAACGTATATGTATCTTAATTAAAGTTCTCAAACTTTAACTCTTATCCTTCTTCAGGTTGACATCTGCATCGCAACCCAGTCTCCTCAAATTCTCTGTAGTTACGTCATATGTCATTTGGTATTTAATGAATGCACAATACAACGACAACTCATTGCAGATTCCTAGACAATGCCCTCTAGGCAGGAAGTAGCAGAGGGGTGCATTATCTACCATGGTCAATCATGCCTTATTGATAATATTAAGGCTCAAAAAGCTGCTTTAAACGGAAATACACTAGAAAATTGTTTCCCAAACTGTGAGCCACGTTCCTCTGGTGGGTCACGAGCTAATTTTTGGTGGAACATAAAAATCAGAACAAGAATTAAAGATGCCTTTAACTTTTGTGTTTAACTTGTCACATTTGCTGGTGATTCAAAGACAGAGATCAAATGCTGGGCTGCTTTATTCTTTTAACACAGGGATTGGTTTTCTTTCTCTGACTGCAAAGTGAGAGGAGTTTTTAAAGTGAATTATGTACAATGTGCAATGTTATTTTTTGCAATACATAACAAAATGTAAATACCTTTAAATGAAATATGTGCATCCAGCAGGTAGGAAAGGAAAAATGAAGCACTTTTTTTTTTGCAATTCTGAAGTGTGCTGGAAGCAGAGATTTTAATAAGATCAATACAAATCAAGACACTTACTTGGTGATGCACAAATGATAAATATTACAGAAACCGGATTTCCACACAATTTTATTTATGTGCTATATAGTTGCAAAAGTAAAACTGTATGTCTGTGCAAATGTATTGGCTATTTCAATGGAAAATGAGCTGTCTGTAAATGACAGTGTACTAAAACAAGATGCTTTAGTTACATTCAAAAATTGTCCTGCCTCATATCCATTAACAGTAGGTGTGTTGCAAAAGTTTGTTGTTCTAAAGAGTGGGTCATGGTTCTAAAATGTTTGGGAACCGCTGCTCGAGAAAGCTACGACAAAAAAACATATGTCTGGGTTTGAGGAAATGTGCATGCATTTTCACTACCACAATGGTACAAATATCAGTTACCACTCTGTCTCAAACATCCAGCAGGGCAGTGCACCTCTGCAGCTATGGTATTTTAATTCAAAGTCAGAGATTAACTTGTAGAGAATGCCAGTCATTTAAAGAAGCATTGCAAAGCCTATATGTCTGGATTTCAAGTGCTAATGCATACAACATTAGCACATTAGAGGGTGATACATAGACCCAGCAGCAGGGGACAGAGGATCTATAGTTAAAACATAGAACGCCCAGCAGTTCAGTGCAAACAATTGATTACAAATGAAAGGATACACCCAAAGACCCAATAGCATAAGGTGAGAGATGAATTCACCATTGGGCTGCACCAAGACACTGCTGACAAAGTCTCAAGCCTATGGATGATTGAAAAAGCCAGTGGTTGAAAGTGGTGGACCCAAAGCCCACTTGATGTATATTGTAAGCAATAGATGTGTTTAACAGCAGCACTATCAAAACCTAAACCTAAAAATGAGAATGTCACTAAATTGACATTGTGCTTAAAGCATCTATTTTTTCTCTTCTTTTTTTTCTTTTTTTTTTAAGTCCTCATTCGCCTTGGATAGAAAACAAAAGATTAGGAACTGTGCATCGGGGTCTCCCTTGACACAGCACCGGCCAGAGATCTTTGTTTAGAGCCAAGGTTGGATCACTTTACACCCTGCTTCAACTTCTCCAACCGTAAATGGCTCAGTCTAACACAGCCACGTGTGGAGTCATCGCCGGAATAATAAATCAATATAGTGTAAAGGCCTAATCATTGGACCATATGCGGGCGGATGAGTTCACCCAATTTTCATAAGGAAACCAGTACTCATTCCTTTTACTTTCTGATGCCCTGTCTAACCGGATGGTGTACTTTATGGAAATCATGCAGTCTATTTTAGTAGGGGGAGTAGACTTTATCCAATTCTTGCATATCTCTCTGCAGGCAAGCAGTATCAAATAAAAGATCAGCTTTCTAGTGTTGATTGGCAATGTTTCATAATATTCCGGGATCCCAAAAAGACAAGAGCTTTGCTTACCTGGAGCGTCTCTCCGAGTATTACAGACATAGTATTACTCACGCCTAACCAGAACCCTTGAAGCTCGGGACACTCCAAGAACATATGAATGTCGTCCCCCTTTTCCTTGCCACATTTTGGACATCTCGGCGTTGGGCCTTTCCCCAACTTAGATAGTCTAAGCGGAGTCCAATAAACCCTGTGAAGACAGAAAAGGTGGTTTCTCCTTAAATTTGCAGCACGCACCGAAGAGTATAGAGTATTAAAAGATACTTGCCATAAATCTTCTGGCTGCATCCCTGGCATGCTCTTCTCCCACAGTTCCGTTGGCAGGTTCAAGTCTCCATCCGATAGGTCCACCATAAAATGATAACAGTTTGCCACTTCTTTTTTTCTGCTAATGCTGCTAATCATCCGAGATTCCAGTTAGTTTGTTGAGCCCATGCCTAATCCTGCTGAAAGACTCCAACTCTTAATTTGAAGATATTTAAATCTTGACAGCCTGTTGTTGGTAAACTCTTGCCCTCTATCTCAAGGGATCAGATTTCCATTATCTGTCAGTTGACCCGAAGTTAATATCTCTGCTTCCCTTAATGGAAGGGCCAGGCTGTCCTTGAACAATTCCGGAGACTCAGGGGAGTCCCAAATTGGTGCCAGTCCACTGTAGTAACTAAGCTTTAGTTCTTTCCAGATTTTATGCCATGTGGCTGCGAAGCACCGCAGAGTATTGAGACTCACTTTTTTAAAGAATCTGGGGTCCCCAAATGTATGTATAAAACCTAACTCGCCCCCTTTTGCATCAATAAGCATTGCCCTGAACATCTTTCCGGTGTCGGAATCATCCGGTGTATTAAATAACATCTTCCCTCCTTTTAACAGAAAAACCCAAGCATAATAGGATAAATCAGGCAATCGCAGGCCCCCCTTATCATATTGCCGTCTGAGCTTCTTCCACGCAATTCGAACCCCCTTTAAAGCCCAAATAAAACTGCTAATTTTTGACTGTACCCTTTTAAGCCACTCTTCTTTAAAGGCCATGGGGATGTTCTGGAATAGGAAAGTAAGTTTGCGGAGAATTATCATCTTCACAAGGTTTACCCTACCATAGATTGTCTGGGGAAGGTGGGACCAACTCAGCAGTAACTTCCCTACTTCCTTATTAACCTTCTGGAAGTTAACTTCCGGAATTTTCTCTGTATTCTGAATTAATTGTATACCTAGGTATCTCATTTCCTTTTTAATGCATTCCTGCTGCGAATTGATGTTCCAGGGCATTACAACCATTTTGGTCTCATTTACCTGGTAGCCTGAAATGCGCCCAAACTGTGATGATAATTCATACACTAGGGGCAAGGAGGTGTTTAGATCCGAGGTGTATATCACTAAGTCGTCCGCATATAGCCCCACCTTTTTCTCCCAACCTCGGAACTTAAATGGTGTTATATCTTCATGATTTCTAATCTTCAACGCTAAGGGTTCAATGTATAGATTAAATAGGAGGGGAGACAGTGGGCATCCCTGCCTAGTTCCCCTAGAGATATTGAAGGGCCTTTAGAGATTCCCATTTACCAAGACTTTGGCTGTAGAACTTTTATAAATCAGCTCTATTGACCTACAAAATTTTTCACCCAGATTAGCTGCCCTTAAAATTTTCTGAAGATAGAGCCAGTTCACTCTATCGAAGGCTTTAGTCACTTCCAGAGTTACAACAGCAAGAGGCACTTTATAAACTGATGCTATGTCTATACCTTCAATTAGGTTGTATGTGAGATCTTTAATCCCCCGGCCCCGAACAAAACCCTTCTGGTCTTCATGAAGGAGATCCCCCATGACCCCATTCGGCCTATCCGCCAGTATCTTTGCGAAGATTTTGTAGTCGCAATTCAGTAATGAGATAGGCCTGTAGGAGTCACAGACATTTGGAGGTTTGTCTGGTTTTGGAATCAGGGTTACTATGGCCTCATTCCAAGAGGTGGGAACCTCTCTTCCATTCTCAAATATATCTGAGAACAGCCTCACCATTACCGGAATAAGATATTCCCCCAGCTTTTTATATATCTCAGCAGGGAGGCCATCCAGGCCTGCAGCTTTACCTAGTTTCCCTGCTCTGATAGAGACCCTAATCTCACCTTCTGTATTTGCACTATTAATCTGATCCCTTTGAGTATTGTTAACTGCTCTGGGAACATCTTGGCCCAACCATCCTTCTACCTCTTTTCCCGTTATTACTGAGTCCTCCAAATACACCTTCCCGAAATGATTTAGAAAGGCTGCTTCTATGCCTTCCCTAGTTTGAATGGGGTTCCCAGTATCCTCACATTTAACCTCCTTTATAAAGCATCTTGCCTGATCATTTTTCACTTTCCAGGCAAGTAACTTGCCACACCCTTCACTGTAGTTAAAATGAGCAAGTTTGCTAGCTCGCCATCTTAGTTGTAATCCCTCTTCTAGCACCCCCAAAAGATCCATTTTAAGGGCCTGGAGAGAGGGTTGTAGCGTCCCCTGCTCTGGTCCACTCCCTTGTAACTGTTGTTCCAACCTCTGTATCTTACTTTCAATTTCCGCTATCTCAGCTCTGTGTTGTTTATTTTTATAAGCTTGAATGGACATTATTTTCCACCTCAGAAAAGCATTATAGGCATCCCAGACCACCCCTAGTGGTGCACTATCAATGTTAATTGCAAAAAATTCCTGGGATTCCTGACCAAGTTTCTCTACTATGATATCATCTAATAATACAGTACGATCCAAAGTCCATCTTCTCTGTATCGTAAACTTTGGGGGGGGGGATAACACTAAAGAAATAGCCGAGTGGTCGGACAGGTGCGATCCTACATGACCGACTTCTTGAACCTGGTCTTTTAAGTTTTGGTTAATCAAAAACAAATCTAATCTTGATTGATGGCCGTATTTTTTATTACTGAATGTATAACTCTTTAAAACACCCTTTTCTCTCTCCAAATATCGCACCATCCTAGTTGCTTCATAGAGGTTTTTATCAAGGACCGTGTCTTGTTATTTATTATCGCTCTGCTTTTAGAAGAGCGGTCTAGGTTCCCATCAAGCACAATGTTAAAATCCCCAGCTAGAATAACGGGATCAGGGAAGTTTAGGAGCTCTGTCAACAGATTGCTGAATGGATCAGGGTCATCTAGATTAGGGCCATAATTTCCAACCACAGTGTAAACCTGGTTATAGCATCTCAGTTTAACAATAACCTATCTACCTGCAGTGTCCACTTTACTATCCTCTATTGTAATCTGGGAGTTATTTTTAACTAGCATCGCAACCCCTCTTATAGTTAGTTGATGGTCAGAGAATACGGCCTTCTGCAACCATTTTCTGGATTTAAAAGTTTCTCTCATCTCCTCACTGGTCAAGTGGGTATCTTGGAGAATTATGATCCGGGCCGTGTGTCCCTCAAGTATTGCAGGATCCTCTCTCTTCTATGCCTAACTCTAAACCCATTTACATTCCATGACAGGAACTCAATCTGAACATTCTGACCAGCACTCATCTTTTATTTCTAAGGATTGTTGCCTTAAGGGCCCCGGGGCCCCGTTTTAGTTGAAGAGGACAAAATTATTTTTTTTCTTTTTACCCACTGCTCCCAACCTAGTAGGTTCACCTAGCCCTACCCATGAACCCTTCACTCCCCACCCTGGGGAACCCTCTTTTCCTGTCTTCATGGCCTAAACCTAAGGAGGCCCCCCCAGAGACACAAGATTGTAAACATAGTGTCTAGCTAAAAAATAAATGTTTACCCCGCTAAGACAATCCATGACACTTGGTTGACTCACAAACACAGGCGGAACAGAAAAGCTGTATCAACAACTTAAAGAGAAAAGGAAAGGTTACGGAAAAGCAAAGGACGGAGATTGGTAGATACTTATGCCAATACCTTCAGCCCTCACTACTAACTTTTCCTTGTTTCTGAGATGGATTTAAGAAACTCTTGGGCTTCCTCTACTCGACGAAAGTTCTGCATTTTGTTGTTATGCATTACTCGCAGACTTGCAGGAAATCTCAGCTGTGCTGTGGCACCCAACTTTTTTAGGGGTTCAATTAATTTGCCCAGCTCCCATTGTTTGTTAGCCGTAATCTGAGATACGTCAAAATTGATACCGTCTACTGTTAATGTCTTCTTTTTTAGTGCCTTTGTAAGAATTTCTTCTTTAACTTTGTAGGTGTGAAAGTGAACCAACATTTTCCTTGGTCTCGTTTTATTTGGAGTTGCCCTGAATGGGTCTCTATGGACCCTTTGTATGTCATTAATAAGATCTTGCTCTGTACATTCAATATGGGTTCCCATCTTAATCACTCTTACCACGAAAGCCTTCACATCATCCCCATCCGCCCCTTCTGGAACTTTCAACAGACGGAGATTGTTCCTTCTTTGGTTGTTCTCCAAGGACTCCAGTTTCTCTTTAATGCCTCCTTCGCTCCCCCTTAGTAGCAAGATCTCTTTTTTATTAGCTTTTGATTGGAGTGTGAGATCTCTAACTGAGGTTTCCAGTAGTGATGTCCTAGCTGCGAGGTCGTCTAACTTCCTTTCCAGGCTATCGCATGCTGACCTGATCTCCCTTTGATTCGTTTCAGACGTTTCGAATCTATTCCTAACTTCTGATGTTAAAAGCTGGATTAAATCTGAAACTGATTGGGAGTGTACCTGGGGCTGTAATTTGGGTTGCGGTTGTGCTTGAGACTGCAGAGCGGCTGCTGAGCTGGGCCCCCCTCCCTGCTCGAGAAGTGTGGATGAATCGTCATGCGATGTTAACTTCATCTGGAAGCTTTCTGACTGAGAGGGACGTCAGATTCCTCTCCTTCTCCAACCTCAGCGTGCTAGAGGCAGCTACTTTTAGAGATTCCGGGGTATTTGCCAATACCTGAAACCTATTCGGGCTTATAATGTCTTTACCTTCAGACCGAAGTGACACTTTTGGTAAAAAGCTAAAGCTGGAGCTGGATTTTTTAATATCAGGGTTTTTGGCACCACTTTAAAGTAGGTCCTTAATGAGGGTGTAATCTTCAGATTCTGTATTTGTGTATCAACCTTTTTTCTCCTCTGTTTCCTCACTCTAGGGCTAACCCAAACTCCTGTGGCTGTACAGCCTAATTTTGATGTAGTATTTTCTACCTCCTTTTTGCCCTTTATGAGCTCAGACTGTGAATCTCCAATAGGACCTCTCACCCCTAGGCTTCTAAGTGGGTATCTGCCCTGGGGGGTATTGGTTTCCAGACTCTCCTCCACGTTATCTGGTGTCTAGGAGGCCACTGACTCTGACCTGTACTTTTCAAGACCACCAAAGTCTCGCTGGCTCCACAACGGCTCTGGTCCACGCTCTCATGGCCCCTGCAGGTGTCAGCAGCTATTCCGACTCGATCCGACTCAATCCAGGAGCCTCCTGCTCCTGTGCTGCCTCTGCCCAAGTTCCCCAGGATGGAGTGCTGGGCGACCGCCCTCTGACCCCTGCCGAGCTCGCGGGCTGCTCGAACCCAGCAGGAGTCCCGGCCGGGTGGCTCTGCAGACTCCACTAGTGCCACTGGGCCTCCAAACGGAGCGAATAGCAGGCAAAAAACAGATGGTGAGATTTTTGTTTAGGCGAACAATGATTTCCGCCGTGTGCTTATCATGTTAGCTTAGCAATATTCCGAAAATGTACTTGCGCACCCGGGAGCCTCCGCGACCGCGTCTGAGTAGGCCGCCATGTTCCCCGATCCTGTGCGAACTTTGCACATCTTGTTAAGACTCCACAAGTATAATTCTTGTGTTGCATCCTTTCGAAGGACATACTTGAGGTAGAACCTCCATTACTCTCTCCTTAGGTGCTTAAAGCATTTATTGCTACAGATATGTTATGTAAAAGTTTGTTTTTCTATGTCTCTATGTTGCTTTCAGTTTGACACATGATGTTTATTCATACATGTTCCGTTTTAGACACCCACTCATATTTTTCATCGTATATTGCAACACAATCTAATTCTAATGAGAGACACTGCCTGTTTCTTATATTTTAAATATCCAGAAAGCAAAGTTCAATAACTCTGAAGGAAATTCCATCGCCTCCAATTCCAAGAGTCTCTAAGCCTGGAATTATCGAGTCTGCAAACTCCAGGGACACAACACCCTCTTTAATGCTGCAGGGGCTGTGGCAGCAGTTCAGCTTAGCTCCCACCGAACCCTGCATCAGCAGACGGGGAGCAGACATGCTCCCCCAAAACATGCCTGCCCAGACCCCTTCCTCTGACCCCACAGTGCTCTATGCCCCCAGCCCTCCTGCTGCCACTTTCTGCCCAGAATGTAATAATCATTGGTTTTTGATGCAGGGATACAGGCTGGAATCAGAGATTCTGGCCGGCACTACCTCCCACACTAAAATGAGGAACACTCATAAAATGAGGTTTAGTATTTAGCACTATGCAACCCCATCTTTCCAATTATTTGCTACAGTCCAAACCACTAATTTTATCTCATCTGGGCTGTGTCAACATCTGCCCTAGAAATGACCTGATTTTGTTCTTTAGGCAGCTAGGCAACCATTATATAAATATAAGTGTGAGCAAGGACATTTTTTGGTGTACTCTCCCTGGATTATTTGCTTATATGGGACAGGATGTGCAGACATGCTTGACTTGTTAACAACTACAGGAGACACCTGTAGTCCCAGTGGAGACCAGAGAAAATGTGGTAACATATAACAATGTCTCGACGGGAATCAATAAAGGGATACATTTGAAGAGATAACTAGGGGTTGGCGGAATTTGCGTAGTCGCGCTACGCAAAGCTCCGCGAAACGGTAAAAAATCTCCGCGAACACGCGGAATTGCTTGTTCCGCCCGTCTGCGATGCTTTTTTCCTGTTCGCGAACGCTGTTTGCGTGCTCGGGGAGAAATATCTTGCGAACACTCATTTTGAAAGCGCGAACAAGCAAAAAATTCCACGAAGCCGCGGATCGCGGAATATTTGGTAATTCCGCGTTCTCCGCGGAACGCCAAATTACCCAAATTCCGCGAGCGGAACGGAATTTACCGCCCAGGCCTAGAGATAACTTATTTATTATACACATTAAATGATAACAAGTATAGTCCCAAGAATATAATTTAATGCAGTAATATTGTCAAAAAGGAGAATCAGATCAGATTTGCATAATCAAGTTGCAGCCTCAACCATGTTTTTACAGTTGTGAATTAAAGTGAAATAGTGAACAATTTTTATCTATTAGTAGTATTGTACCAGTTATAATAAAAAAACAGTTATTTTTAAGTGTAAGTAAAACAATTGATTAAATAATTGTAGTGAGTATAATGCATAGTGTCACTTATTTGTAGTGATATACTCTGTAGTTCTATTCTTTTTCTACAATCTATGTGATTGTTTTTCTCCACTGTTCAAGGATGAATCTTTATACAGTACAACGTTTATGGTGTACAAGTATAAAAGTTGAGAACAGAAAAAAAGGAAAATGAAGTGTTTACTATATTGTGATATACTGTTATTGCATAAGCAATGTGTACTCTTTTGTTTCTGGAATTTTGTAAATATAATACTAACTTATATTTATGTTCTTTTTCAACAGTGCTTGGAGTTATGCATCTTTAGATGTGTCAACATACTTGTAGTGCAACACCAATATTTCTAAGACATACCCTTGGGGAGGGTCTTGGTACAGAAAGAGCGCTTCACATGCTTTGCCACCAGTTTCTTTTGCCCGGAGGGGATAGTAAAAAACTCCCATGCTATTGATTGCCGCTTTTCCAGGGGTTTCTCATCCAAAGAACCATGTTCAGCAGGGTGTGGCTGCTGATCCTCTGTGCCACCAGATACCATTTGATTTCCTAATGATTAAAAAAACACCAAATTTAAGTTTAGAGCAAAAACAGTAGTTTCTGGATTGAGAACAGGTTTTTTTTCTACAATCTTTAAGATGGTTTTGCCACACTGTTCAAGGACGAATCTTTATACAGTTCATTATTTATGATGTACAAGTACAAAAGCTGAGAACAGTAAAAAAAAGGGAGAAGGAAAGGCTTTACTATAATGTGAAATACTACTACTACATAAAGTAGTCTACTGTTTTGCTTATAATAGGAATCGATGCATTGCAGAAACTAAAAGTTTATTGTTTAATTTTGTAAAATGTAATTATAACATATATTTATGTTCTTTTTCTATTTAAACAGATGGACGACGCCATCTATTGGAGCAAAGTAATATAATTACTTCTTTCTGTGTAGTTCAACAAACACACACCTCTGCAATCACTTACATACCCAGCCCTTTCCCATGTAACCACTGACACACCTAATCACTATCCCATAGAGTTACAAACTCATCCACTCACTCACCCAAACAGTCACTCATACACCCAGTTAGTCACCAATTCAGCTACTAACACAACCAGTCAGTCACCCACACAGCTAGTGACACACACACTCAGTCTCTCATACCGTCACTGGCACAGTTAGTCACTCACTCATATAGGCACTCACACACTCGCTCACTGATACAGACACTCCCGCACTGACTCACTCACCCATACAGTGACTCATACATCTACTCAGTCACCTATACTATCTGTAACACACCCAGTCCCTCTCCCATGTAACCACGGACACACCCAATCACTTACCCATATAGTTACAAACACATCCAGTTCATGTCGCGCAACTTCCAGATGGGACCACCTGGCGTTGCTGCGCAACCAGCTGGACCTGGTGGTGTAACCATCAGTCCTGTTATGGTTAATTCAGTGATGGGCAAGCGTCCGCAGAATAAGGATGAATTCCCTTATTGGCTTGCTGAAATCTTTGGACAACTCGAAGCTGTTTTTCCAAATACCACTCCTGTGGAGAAACACAGGATCCTAACCATAAGTTTACCTAAAGGCTTAGTTCCTGAATAAGCTGATTGTAACACTTGGGGTAGAGTGTTTGCAGCGGTATATTCGATGTGTTTCGGCACCCCCTCAATGACCGTGCTCCCTTCCGTGATAAAGCGTGTTCAGGATGAACACGGGGCCGAGGCAGCTCTGGAGTTAGGGATGAGACTGGTAGGGGTGTTCGACATTGTTTCCGATATGATCCTTGCTAATGTTAAGGGTGATGGTGTAAGCTTGCAAGTGGCTAACCGCTTGGAGGCTGTGGCAGACGCAGACAAGCAGCGCGAATTGCCAAAGAATATTGCTAAAGCTTATAAAACCTTAGGCTGCAATAGTCTGGGAATTAAGCCTTTTGCTCAAACGCAAACGCAATATCAAAGTACACAAAAAGCCCAGACTGATAAAGATGGGCGCCCGTTCTTTCCTAAAAGCAACTGGAGAAATAAAAAACAGGGGCAGCAACAGCAGAAGCAAGGTTCGCGTGCTGGTTCAACGACACCTGACTCTTCTGAGCGTACTTATGACTTGCGCGACCGCACGAAAATTAAGACTCCTGATAGATTTCAAGTCCCTGATCAGCGCTCTCCTCGTTCTTTACAGGACACATCGGACTCACAAGTCGGTGGTGGGGAGCGCCAGGATCATGGCAAAGGTCCGACTAAACAACAGGGACAAGATCAACCTCGACAGTTTGACATCAAAGCCAAACAAGAGGATCTGCCTCGTTTTCGACCTCCATATCAAAAGAAAAATGTTGCCGCCTTAACGGCGAAGTAAGCCTCAGACGGTGAGAACGCGACTCCTAGACTGGACATGGGCAGTGACTCTGCTCGACAGCTCAGCGGAGGTTACCATAGTGGGGGAGGCACTGCATCCCTGTCTGGAGGCGAGAGCAACTGATACATTTATTACGGTAGAAACAGCAGATACCCGGGTTGCCCCCCCGGATAGACTCTATGAGATTGTCTTCCAAATTGAAGGTGATATACAGCGTACAATCACGGCAGTTTTCTGGGAAAATCTTACCTCCTCATATGACATTTTATTGGCAGAGGCAGATTGGCCTCCACCATTTGTGCTAGCCGCTTCTAGAGGGGAGGACGTGATACTTCTGAGTTTTTCGCGTTACGTTCCCGAGGAACATGCAAAGGCTTATGCAGCTGAGTGGGCTTTTGCCCTTGCCCCTGCGGTGTACCGTAATCAGGTGGGCTGGGATATTGATTTACCGGCACATGAGATACCATTACGGTCTTTGCCACAACCACAACCGCAGTATCCAATCAGACGTGAGGCTAAGACTCCCGTTTGTGACATTCTAACTCAGTTGGAGTATCAAGGAGTGATTGAATCCTGTGTATCACCGATGAATAATCCTCTTTTTCCGGTATCAAAACCTGACGACTCATATCGCATTGTATTGGATTATCGAAATTTGAATAGTCATTGTCTTACATTTGCGGTACAGAACACACACAGCTCTGCACTGGTGAACAACCTTGTTCGTAAGAAATACAAAAGTGCACTGGACATATCCAATGGTTTCTACTGGATTTATAGAGAAAAAGCAGCATACGCTAGAGAGAGTGGGAACTACTGTCGCCCAACATATAAGTCCTTTACAAGCAAAAAACGTACAACACATCGGCCAATCTACTTCACACCATCAATCTGACTAACTTTTATGGCTAAGTATTCAACCTCATCCCTATTTGGAAAATGAATTAAATCAATCACTTTGCCCATTGTACAGTTTACTAATCCTTCCTCAACATTTAAATTACTCCGCAAAATTACTGTACAGTTTTTGCTTACACATAAACACTTTTCTAATCCAGCAGTCCTGGATACAGATTTCTCCAGTGAATCCAATTTTGCTTGTAGCTTTCCACTTAGCAGTACTGTCACCCCCTGTTGTTCTTCTTTAAAATTGGAGCACTTCTGAAGTGTAGGCATTAAACAGACTATAGATTTCCTTTCTTCAAGTAAATTGAACATTGGCTGTGCTACTGTGTTGTTAGGCAAAATAGTTTTTTGATAAGACGACTTACTAAGGAACGTTTCCCTTCCTTTGTCAGAACTCCTACTCTAATGTCTTTCAGAATATTTCCGTATTTCATGTCAGATGCTTGACGTATAGTTCCTTGTATTGGAAGTTTATCCAAATGTTTACATTGGCAATACTTCCCAAAGACTTCATCATGGAGCAGTGTCTTGAAAACAGGCTGTCCTTTGACGGGGCAAGTTGCAGTAGGTCATCAAAAACAATTACATGATTTCTTCTAAACAGCACGTCATACTCTGTTTTTAAAATCTGTTGCATTCTCAAGTGTAGGAAGGCAAGCATTAAGTTTGAGACCATGCTCATCTCATCAATGATTAAAAGCGTCAGTTTCTTCAGTAATGTTGAATCTTCATGGCAAACTTAACTGGATATTCAAGTTTATTGTCATGTTTCTTCAGGTAGCATAAGGAGTCGATGTAAAGTAAGTACTTTAATGTCATTTGCAGCTAATCCAGTTGGTGCTGTTACTACACACAATAAATTTGGTTCTGCAGTCCTCTGTAGGTAAGTGGTGATAACTTTAATTAAAAAGCTTTTCCCAAAGCCAGCTTGATCACTGATATATAATTGGCTTAATTGATGAGCATTTTTTTTTTCTGAAGTTTTATATAGCGCAAACTTGACCCGAAATCGGGTATCAGAGCACTTTACATGAGCACCAGTTGCGTTACATGAGGACACATTAATTTTTGTTAGGCACAGGGAGATTAAGTGATTTGCCCAGAATCACAGGATGTTGAGCGTCATTGTCGAGACTCGAACCCGGTTCCCTAGATTTGAGGTTGACCGCCCTAGCCGTTAGGCTACATCCTCTCATCATGGAGGTATCCATCCTCTATTTTCTCTTTTACCTCCATATACATTTCTTTCTGTTCGTCGTTCAGTTGTTCATGTAACTATTCTAAATCAGCTCTTTCCTGTCTCGCTTGTTCCATTGCACTTTCCACCCTACTCATGGCTATTGCAGCTTCATTTTCAATAATTGGTTGTCCAGGAGGATCTTGACTCAGTGGTCCAGAACTTTGGCTGCTTTGTGAACACTCCTGAGGTGTCTCAGCAGAAATTGTTTTTCCTGTACAATCTCGTCATTTAACATTTGCAAATAGTTTGCAAAGACCAAACACTGAATACTGTCTTTCACAGCATTGAAAGAATCTTCGTAGCAGTCTTAGTCTCCGAGTAATTCTGATTCAGTATGCCAAGGCTTGAAGAGTTGTAGAAGTGCCAAATAGAACAACTCTCCTTTGGATGGAGTTTGGCAACTAAGTTTTCTATGGTTAATCAGATTTCCTTTTGCGTGTCTGACGAAACAACTGTCACATCCAACTACTTCATATTTCCCTTCTTCTATGTTTTCTGTTACATTGCTTCTAAATCTGTGGTGTTGAAGTACTTCATAAAGACACATGTTTTCTAGATGTGGACTCCTTCATGGATAGTCTCTGTCCAACATATTTGATTTCACAATGTCTGTTTTGTCCGGGTTGAACTCTGCTAGGTAGTGAATTTCCAGGAAAGACTTCAACACTCTATTTGCTTGCTAGGCCTAGACTTACCCAAACAATTCCCCTTGACTTTGAGAACAAACTGGCCGAGCTCAACCGATCACAGCACTCATAGGACCTTATCTCTCTATGGGAAATCATTTTCAAGCTGAAGCTGTACAATTTCTTTTCTGCTTAAATCTCCTCCCACATCTCCTTCATCTCTGCCTTCTCTGATTTTGTAATATATGAAGTAACCTAACGAGCAACAGTGATGGAGTTGTCTGCAACAAATTGTATATCCATATTGGCATTCCACATTTTGGGAATCACCGGGTTACAGTCATTAATATGCATGTAGGCCTCTGTTCTTCTGAGGTTGTATGTGTTTTTCAGTGATTTTTGTGTCAGTATATATCTGACTGCAGATAAAAAGCTATTCACTCTTCATTGGGAAATGACAGGTCGTGGAAATCCAAAACGACATCTTGTGTAAAATTTTGCTATGCATATGTATTTTAGACTACAGAACTTCCCACATCTATGTGTTTTACAGCGCAGAACTTGGGGGAATATTTACAAAAGAAGTGACGGAGCATGACGTTAACCTTATTGGCAGCGTTTTTCCCTGTGCTGGCGCTAAATTTAGCAGCCTAGCACCAACGCAGGTACCCTTGCACCATAGTGCAAGGGTGCCTGCGTTGAGGGGAAGGATTGTTTATGTGCAGGAAGGAGTCCCTTCCTGCACATAAACAATCTGAAATGGTGTTTTGTAACTTCTATGTGTGCTGCTTTGTGCAGCACACATGGGAGTTGCAACTTTTAATGATTGTTTATGTGCAGGAATGTGTTGTTTATGTGCAGGAAGGGATGGCGTTTTGCTGTTTCTCTGTGTGCTGCACAACACAGCACAGATAGAAACAGCAAAAATGAGGAGAAATACAACACTTCTCCTCGTTTCACCAGGGTAAGATCAGGTTTTCCCTGGTCTTAATTTTGGCACTGCCCCATATTTATGCCACCCTTGTAAATAGGGGGCAGCGACCAAATCAATGGGTGTTGCGGTGGATCACCCACCACAACACCCATTGCACGTCCCTTTTACTCTCAGTATAGCATGAAAGGGTGCCTTATTTACAAGGCAGCATTAAGCCACATTAAGTGGCTTTATGCTGCCTTGTAAATAAGGCGATGCCACGTTCCTGTGGCAATAGGGGTTTGTAACTATGCCCCTTGGTGTCTCAGACCTTTTTCACCACTGTCTTTTGGGAAGGCGCATGCCACATACTGTTCCATGAAAGAGAGTACAGACTCATCACTGACTGTTCCAAATTTCGGTGCATCTTTTATCCATAACAGCATATGAATATGAGGAGCACCTCTTGCTTGATACTCTTTATGCCAAAAGAAATCAGTTACTTCGACAAGAGGAGGATTTGTTTTGTTGCAGATGAAAGACAGCATGGTTTGAAATCTATTGTTAAAATATCTACAAACATTAGCGGAATCCAAAAAGCAAAGTTCCCCTTCTGTCTTCACATTGATGTCCTTAATGTTTGAGTTTGCTTCTCTCACAAATTCAAGCAGGTCATCCCACGCATACTCAGCACAACTGAGTGTCAAAAACCAATTAGGTGCACCTAGGTTTCTCAACATTCATTTCAGTTCTCCATGACGACAAATTCAAATGTTTTATCCTTTTCATGAACCTTGTCAATAAATTCCTTTGCAGAAAGATTTTGAAGATTAACTCCAGTCTTCAGTATGTGGTTTACAGCATATGATAGTCCAGACAAGTCACTCTCAAACAAAAGATGGAATATGTATGGAATACACTGGCGAAATCTAGGATCCTCTGAATATAATCTGGTTGATCGGTAATCAGCTGCTGGTTTTCGTATGTGGAGGTTATCATAGTGGCCACGTACTCCAGTGGGAAACAGCTATGGAAAACAGCAAACCTCTAAACTTTTCTCCCACACACTCATGGGAGCTCCTTTTGCTTATTTCATTTGAAAGAGATCAATAGCATCACCAATAACTTCTTTAGAATGCAGAGGATGGATGCTGTAGTGTTCATATATTTCTGATTTGGATTGATCCACTTTTTCAATCTGTCCGCTTGGTGGTAATATTTCATCTTCCATACAAGTAACATCTTGAACAACATCAACATTTTTATAATAATTTTATTTTGTATCCGGGAAATAATGTTACTTATTTTACTTTATTAACATCCACTAACTCATGCCAGATTTGTTTGTTCTTGATAGGCACACCATTTACTAGAATGATAAGTGGTTCATCAATATCTCTCTCTAGACCTACAATTTCATTTAAAATCTAAAAGTAAGTTGAAAACTCTTCCTTTAAGGCCTTTCTGTAGCTCAGTTGGTGGCAGTTTCCCTGTCTTTGGTTCCATATTGTATTTGAATTGATTCATAAACATTAAATTCTTGAAGTTCTTCTAGGATTGTTACCTATTCTAACTTGTCATGTGTTACTCTGGCTGGCATTTTGGTATACTCTTACTTATCATAACAATACTTACATTTAATTTGCCGTGTTGACAAATCAAAGTGTTCTTCTACAACTAAATATACAGCAAATTCTTCCCACTTACCTCTGTTCTCTTGTTCAGTTTTTGAGTACAAAACAACATTGCGAATTTGGCTTTGTATTGAGTGTGTCATCAATAAATACAAACACAGTGTTAAACTTTGCAATCTCTTGTGTAAAGTTATCAATACTAATACCTTAGTCCTGTTCCTCTACATCTGCACATACCAACTTCTCATTTTCCCTAGACTCCTGTTCAGGACCAAGGAAATGAAACTGAACATCTTCACAAACTATTTCTCCCTCTGCTACTGAACCATGAAATAGAGCTCTATTCATTTCTCCTAAATATAAGGCAGGAGTTTTCACATAAAAAAGTCTCCTAACTAAATTTCGCATTTTAAAGTGATGAACAGCTAAAATTCTCAATTGATTAAAGGTGCTTTTGTACACTTTCTTCGCTAGACATGCCAGTGAATGCCCCTGTAAATTAGTACAGTTCTTTGCATTGTATGAATCTAATGCTTCCAAAATTCAAATTTTCTGTTTCAGATTATCACTGGGTGTGTTAGTGTGTGTATCAGTGTGGGCCTGGCTGTCTTATTGTATGCATGAGAGTGTGGCTGGGTATGTCGGTGTATGCATCAGTGTATGCCTGTGTGTGTCAGCATATGCATCAGTGTGTGGCTGGATGTGTCAGCATATGCATCAGTGTGTGCCTTAGTGTATCACTCTATGTATACATGTCTGCTAGGGTGTCTTAGAGAAAGGATAGGTGTGTGACTGAGTGTGTCAATGTATGCATAAGTGTGCCATTTGGTGTGTTAGTGTATACATGAGTGTGTACCTGGATATCTCTTATAGTGTATGTTAGATTTGGGGGTCTCTAGTTGGCACAGGTAGGTACTTGTGACAAATAGGGACCCTTGCCTCTAGTCAGGGTAAGGGGGTACACTCCTAAAATAACCCCTGCTCACCCCCTTGGTAGCTTGGCACGAGCAGACAGGCTTATCTCAGAGGCAGTGTGTAAAGCATTTGTGAACACATACAGTAATATAGTGACAACACTACAGATGGACACCACACAAGGTTTATATCAAAAATAAGTATTCTTTATATAGTTTTAACACAAGACCATAAACGACAAAAATCCACAATACTGTACTTAAAATGGTAGGTTTAGCTTAGTTCTTTTCAGTTCTTAAAATGCGACACTTTGAGTCAATGTACCTTACGATGCGTCACGTTTCTACAACGAAAGTGTTGCAGAGATGGAGATGCGACAAAGTTCTGGTGCAAAGAAATAAAGACGTCAAGTTCTTCCTGATGCGGCACGCTTCTCCGATGTTGCGAGAAGTCTTGACTCGATGCGTCAGCTGCAGCGGCGACACCCTTGTTCCGTGATGCGACGACAGCGGCTTTGGCGGCGACACTCTTCTCCGACGTTGCGAGACGCTTCCGCTCGATGCGACAACTGCAGCAGCGACACCCTTGTTTCGTGATGCGACGGCAGCAGCTCCGACGGCGGCACTCTTCTCCGTGGATGCGAGGCGCTTCTCTCGATGCGGTGCAATGCGACAGCTACAGTGGCGACATTTACGATGCGACTGCAGCGGCTGCCACGGCGACACGCTTCTTCCTCGTTGCGAGATTCTTCTCTTGATGCGGTGCAATGCGACAGCTACAGCGGCGACATCTACGATGCGACGGCAGCGGCTGCGATGGCGACACGCTTCTTCGGGGTTGCGGGATGTTTCTCGAGATGCGGTGCAATGCGACAGCTACAGCGGCGTCATCTCCGTGATGCGACGGCAGCGGCTGCGACGGCGACACGCTTCTCCCTCTTGAGTCGCGCTTCCAGCTCCTTGCGACACGCAGTCCCTTCAGAAGGCCCAAAACAGCAGCAGGCACTTCCAAAGGATTCTCGGGGAGCTGGTGGTTGAAGTCTGTTGTCCCTGAGACTTCAGCAGGAGGCAAGCTCTTTTCTCAAACCCTTGGAGATCCTTTACAAGTTGAATAAAGTGCACACAAAGTCCTTTCTCCTTCCTTTGGCAGTCAGGCAACCACTGCAGGCAGATCCCTCTAGCTTAGGGATAGTCTTCTCCTCAGTTTCTTCTTGGTTCTGCTCCTCAGCAAAGGTTTCTTCTTGTTTCCCAAAGTGATCTAATTTCCTAGGGGTCTGGGTCCCCTTTTTATACACCTTTTCTCTTTGTTCTCTGGAGGCAGAGAGGCCTCTGCCTAGTCCAAAACCAGTTCTGGTCAGTCCTGGAGCACTTTGTTTACCGGGCTCCTTCTTTCCTTTCAGAATGTGGGGCAGAGTGCTCAGCCGCCCGGCAGGAGGTGGAGCCAGCATTGTGGAAGGCAGGCACAGCCCTATTCAGACCCAGGTGCAACTCCTCCCTCCACTCTGGATGCAGATCTTTCTATTCAGCCCAGTGCTGACTCACCCTGTCTCCTGTAGCCACCCCCAGCCCCTGTCACTCAATCTCCAGACAAGGAATACACAACCTAGCAGAGGCAGGCTTGGAAGTTTAGGCAAGAAAATACCCACTTTCTAAAAGTGGTATTTTCAAACACAATGTTAAAACCAACTTCACTAAAAGATGTATTTTATCATTCTGAGTTCAGGCATACTAAATTCGTTTTTCTACCATGTTCCCTGGGTCAGTTAGGACTATAAGGTGTAATAGTCAGTCTGCCCATTCTGGCCTATGGGGAGCAGGTAGCCTTGCAATAGTGAAAAACGAAAATGGCTGTAATTCACTATTAGGACATGCCACACACACCAGGGCATGTCCTACCTTATACTTACAATGCACCCTGCCCTAGGGCCTACTTTAGGGGTGACCAACATGCAGTAAAGGGAAGGTTTAGGGACTGGTAAGTGGGTGCACTCACCAAGTCGACATGGCAGGCCTAGGCTGCACACAGGCTCTGCAATGGCAGGCCTGAGACACATTTTACAAGCCGCTTCTGTGGGTGGCACAACCAGTGCTGCAAGCCCACCAGCAGCATTGGATTTACAAGCCCTGGGCACACTCAGTGCACTGTACTAGGGACTGACAAGTAAACCAATCATCCAATCAGGGAGTCACTAATACATAACACAATTTATCATAGGGAGAGCATATGCACTTTAGCACTGATCAGCAGTGGTAAAGTGCCCAGAGTCATAAAACAGCCAACAGGTCAGAAAAAATATAGGAGGAAGGCAAAAAGTTTAGGGATGACCCTGCAAAAAGGGCCAAGTCCAACACAACCCCCTTCCAGCTAAAAACGCAGGGGAGACCAATCACTACCCTGATGGGCTTCTCTGCTTTGGGCGATAGAACCTGGACCCTGGCCCACAACAGCAGGGGCATACTCCAGTTCTACGCCAATCTGAACCTATCTGGATCCCTCTGTCCATACTCTCAGGGCCCACCAAGCTAATCCATGGGGAACCCTTCTCCTCACCTGTGGACACCACCTGTGCAGCACCTAACCTTAACTTGCTCACAGATGTGTCCCAACAGACAGACAGCAAGCCACAGTGGCCAGGGATGAGACCCAGGCCTTATGCCTCTCAGGGCTCTCAAACCTCTGTGGTGTCAGAGAGCGGGGGCAGTGGCCCCAGGTGCTTGGTACCCTTTGTCCACTCTCCCTCCTGTCAGGTCAGGTATGACATCCTGACACTGACCTACCAGCCCCGGGCCTGTACCCGGCGGCTGGACTGGAGACTGGTGTGGGCTTTCCCACACCCGGTCCTCCTCTTCCTTGTTGGGGCTCTGTACCCTCCCACCTGGAGTGGTAATCCCTTCCAGAATTGCCAGGGCACCTGTGGCAGGTGCCCTGCACAATTCACCCACCAGTTCAGGGGTTCTATCCTGCAACTGGACGTCCAGGTCAGGGGGGACACCCTAAACCTGGTCCTCCAAACTAGGGTCTAAACCCTCCAATTGAACCGGGGTTAGAGGCGAGGACTCCCTCCCTCTGCACCCCCTTCCAGAGTACTGCCCCTCCCATCAGGAGCAGTACCCCCTTCCAGAATTGTCAGGGCACCCGTGGCAGGTGTCCTGCACAATTCGCCCACCAGTTCAGGGGTTCTATCCTGCAACTGGGATCTCAGCATAGGGTCTGTACCCTTAGACTGGGTAGAGGCCAGGGGGGAGGCTGTCCTCTCCCCGCCCCCCTTACTGGGGTCCTGCACCCTCCCACCTGGAGCGGTGCCCCCAGAAGACAAACTGGTAGGGGCACTGTTAGCAGCTGCCCCTTCCTCCAGGTCAGGGTGGACAGCCTGAACCTGGCCCTCCAACCCAGGGTCTGTACCCTTAGGCTGGACCTGTGCCTGGCAACCCAGGACTTCCGGGAGGGTACACCAACCCCCCCCAAGGGAAACACACTCCTCTAGAGTTGTGTAAGAATCTGCCTGGCGCACCAGGACTTCCTGGGGAGCACGCATGCCCCCCCAGAGGGTAACACATCTCTCATGTGTTGTGTGACAGTCTGCCTGGTGCCGATCTCCCGACCCCTGTCCATCTGACAGCGCGGGAAGATCCCCCAGGACAGAAGTGGTGTCACCATGGTCATTCACTGGTGACTCAGCCCTTCTGGCTGGTCCCTGACCCACTGGTTCTTCCACTGGGGACTCTCTCCCCCTCTCACCCCTCACTATGGACTTCTGCACCCTCCACTTAGGAGTGGCACTGCCAGACACCAGAAACACTGGAGCTCCATTTACAGATGCTCCAGGTTCTCTAGACACTAGGAGATCCTCCTCAACGGGCGGCCCCTCAGGGCAGCCTAGGCTCCCTACCTGGTGTTCCCTTAACCCGTTCCATGCTCATGACGAGCTCAGCTCGTCATGTGTCATGCTGGGCGTGTGCTCATGACGAGCTGAGCTCGTCATGACCACGCCCACGATTGGAATGTCCAGCACCTGGCTGGAATTCCTGCCGCAGGCAAGCGGTTAAAGAACCATCCAGGCTCTGAGACTGGGTTTCGGGCACCTTGGGACACGCAGCCCCACACTCACTCCTTCTCCTCAGAGACAGGACGTGAGCCCCTACACCCCTCCCATTACCACGGGACCTAGCTGAGCTACACTGAACCTCTCCCACCACTCTGGGTTGGAAGACACCTGAGCCATTCCTCTTAGTGTCACTTCCCAATGCCTCTTCAGACCCTCTGGAATCCACCAAAAGGTCTGCCTCCATTGTGAGCTCCCTGGGGTCAGAGAACTCACACTCCAACAGGTGTTGGCATAGCTCTGGAAAACAGGGACTTACAATATGCTCTCCCACAATTGGATCACATAACCCCTCACAGGTGTTAACCAAACTATCCTTCACCTCACCATCCAGTGCCTCACACACGTACCCCACACCACTCTCCTGAGACTGGCAAGACAGTATCTGACTGTCTCTGTCACTCAACCCACACTCTTCTGGGCGGTCTTCACACTCACACACGAGGACTTCAACCATGGGGGAACCCCTCTCCCTGTACCTCTCATCTAGAGTCAGTAGAGTGTCCCTCCCACTACTAGGACTATGAACCCCTGTGCCAGTTCCCCAATCCACCTCAGGGACACTGCGCACCACTGGAGCTACCTCATATCCTTGAACCTCCTGGTGTATATTAACCCCCTCCAAGTCAGGCGCCACATCTCTGGGTGTGTGTACTACTCCCTCAGCACTAGAAAATTCAATATTGCTGCCACCATCTGAGCTGGACTCCACCTCCAACTCAGCCAAGCTCACTTTCTGATCTTCATACATTTCTTCTTCTTGGGTTAAGGCCCTCTTAGCCTCATCAAGCTCTCTAAGCTCCTCATCAATCTCTCTCAGCCTCTGCTCATAAGCCAGAAGCCAGCTATCTTTTTCTGTTTCTCTCTCACTCTCAGGGAATTCCTCCTCCACAGACTCAACTGGTAGTGTTGCCTTCCAGCGTGGTAACTCAAACTGAAATAGGGATGCCTCTAGGTCCTCCCTGGACCTTAACCTCACAGGCAGCCCCCTTTCCTTACAAAACACATGTAGCTCCTTCATTGTGTAGACGAACATGTGCCAGAAGTTAAGTTCCATTTTGCAACAACTAACCAGAGTCCTTGTATCAAAAATACTTCCAGGAGGACACCAGAAAACAGAAAAAACAGTATGTGGTTGTGTTTGGTCTGCACTCACTAGTAGTGTTCACCAATCACTGTACATGAGTCACAAATGCAAGTCCAGAATCCTCACTGCTGACAACCAATGTTAGATTTGGGGGTCTCTAGTTGGCACAGGTAGGTACTTGTGACAAATAGGGACCCTCGCGTCTAGTCAGGGTAAGGGGGTACACTCCTAAAATAACCCCTGCTCACCCCCTTGGTAGCTTGGCACGAGCAGACAGGCTTATCTCAGAGGCAGTGTGTAAAGCATTTGTGAACACATACAGTAATCTAGTGACAACACTACAGATGGACACCACACAAGGTTTATATCAAAAATAAGTATTCTTTATATAGTTTTAACACAAGACCATAAACGACAAAAATCCACAATACAGTAATTAAAATGGTAGGTTTAGCTTAGTTCTTTTCAGTTCTTAAAATGCGACACTTTGAGTCAATGTACCTTACGATGCGTCACGTTTCTACAACGAAAGTGTTGCAGAGATGGAGATGCGACAAAGTTCTGGTGCAAAGAAATAAAGACGTCAAGTTCTTCCTGATGCGGCACGCTTCTCCGATGTTGCGAGAAGTCTCGATTCGATGCGTCAGCTGCAGCGGCGACACCCTTGTTCCGTGATGCGACGACAGCGGCTTTGGCGGCGACACTCTTCTCCGATGTTGCGAGACACTTCCGCTCGATGCGACAACTGCAGCGGCGACACCCTTGTTTCGTGATGCGACGGCAGCAGCTCCGACGGCGGCACCCTTCTCCGGTGCAATGCGACAGCTACAGTGGCGACATCTACGATGCGACGGCAGCGGCTGCGACGGCGACACGCTTCTTCCTCGTTGCAAGATTCTTCTCTTGATGCGGTGCAATGCGACAGCTACAGCGGCGACATCTACGATGCGACGGCAGCGGCTGCGACGGCGACACGCTTCTTCGGGGTTGCGGGACGTTTCTCGAGATGCGGTGCAATGCAACAGGTACAGCGGCGTCATCTCCGTGATGCGACGGCAGCGGCTGCGACGGCGACACACTTCTCCCTCTTGAGTCGCGCTTCCAGCTCCTTGCGACACGCAGTCCCTTCAGAAGGCCCAAAACAGCAGCAGGCACTTCCAAAGGATTCTTGGGGAGCTGGTGGTTGAAGTCTGTTGTCCCTGAGACTTCAGCAGGAGGCAAGCTCTTTTCTCAAGCCCTTGGAGATCCTTTACAAGTTGAATAAAGTGCACACAAAGTCCTTTCTCCTTCCTTTGGCAGTCAGGCAACCACTGCAGGCAGATCCTTCTAGCTTAGGGATAGTCTTCTCCTCAGTTTCTTCTTGGTTCCGCTCCTCAGCAAAGGTTTCTTCTTGTTTCCCAAAGTGATCTAATTTCCTAGGGGTCTGGGTCCCCTTTTTATACACCTTTTCTCTTTGTTCTCTGGAGGCAGAGAGGCCTCTGCCTAGTCCAAAACCAGTTCTGGTCAGTCCTGGAGCACTTTGTTTACCGGGCTCCTTCTTTCCTTTCAGAATGTGGGGCAGAGTGCTCAGCCGCCCGGCAGGAGGTGGAGCCAGCATTGTGGAAGGCAGGCACAGCCCTATTCAGACCCAGGTGCAACTCCTCCCTCCACTCTGGATGCAGATCTTTCTATTCAGCCCAGTGCTGACTCACCCTGTCTCCTGTAGCCACCCCCAGCCCCTGTCACTCAATCTCCAGACAAGGAATACACAACCTAGCAGAGGCAGGCTTGGAAGTTTAGGCAAGAAAATACCCACTTTCTAAAAGTGGTATTTTCAAACACAATGTTAAAACCAACTTCACTAAAAGATGTATTTTATCATTCTGAGTTCAGGCATACTAAATTCGTTTTTCTACCATGTTCCCTGGGTCAGTTAGGACTATAAGGTGTAATAGTCAGTCTGCCCATTCTGGCCTATGGGGAACAGGTAGCCTTGCAATAGTGAAAAACGAAAATGGCTGTAATTCACTATTAGGACATGCCACACACACCAGGGCATGTCCTACCTTATACTTACAATGCACCCTGCCCTAGGGCCTACTTTAGGGGTGACCAACATGCAGTAAAGGGAAGGTTTAGGGACTGGTAAGTGGGTGCACTCACCAAGTCGACATGGCAGCCCTAGGCTGCACACAGGCTCTGCAATGGCAGGCCTGAGACACATTTTACAAGCCGCTTCTGTGGGTGGCACAACCAGTGTTGCATGCCCACCAGCAGCATTGGATTTACAAGCCCTGGGCACACTCAGTGCACTGTACTAGGGACTGACAAGTAAACCAATCATCCAATCAGGGAGTCACTAATACATAACACAATTTATCATAGGGAGAGCATATGCACTTTAGCACTGATCAGCAGTGGTAAAGTGCCCAAAGTCATAAAACAGCCAACAACAGGTCAGAAAAAATATAGGAGGAAGGCAAAAAGTTTAGGGATGACCCTGCAAAAAGGGCCAAGTCCAACAGTGTATCTATAACTCTCTGCTTGGGTGTGTGTGTGTGTGTGTGTGTACATATCAGTGTCTGCATGGGTGTGCTACTCTATACATCAGAATGTATATTGTTGTGTCAGCATATGGATACTGCCTACCTGGGTATATCAGTGTATGGATCATTGTATGCCTGGGTATCTTAGTGCATGCATTAGTGTATGTGTAGCTGTACCACTATATGCATCAGAATGTACCTGGGTGTGTTAGTGTATGCATAAATGTGTGCCTGGGCATGTCAGTTTATCCATCAGGGTGTGTCACTGTATGCATAAGTGTGTGCCCGAGTGTGTTACTGTATGTAAGAGTGTGTACCTGGATATCTCAGTGGATCTATCACTGTCTGCTTGGGTGTGTATGTGTATATATTAATGTCTGCCTGGGTGTACTACTCAATACATCAGAATATATATGTGTGGGTGTCAGCATATGGATCACTGCCTGCCTGGGTGGATCAATGTATGCCTGGGTATCTTAGTGTATGCATTAGTGTATGTGTAGCTGTGTTACTATATGTATCTGAATGTACCTGGGTATGTTAGTAGATGTATAAGTGTGTACCTGGGTGTGTCATTGTATCCATCAGTGTGTTCCTGGGTGTGCAATTGTATGCATGAGTGTGTACATGGTGTGTAAGTGTATGCATGAGTATGTGCCTGGGTGTATCAGTGTATGCATAAGTGCGTGCCTGGGTGTCTTATTGTATGGGTCAATGCAGGACTAGGTGTGTTAGTGTGTGATTCAGTGTGTGCCTGGGTGTGTCAGTGTATGCATTAGTATATGTGTGGCTATTCCACTATATGCATCAGAGTGTATCTGGGTGTGTTAGTGTATGCATAGGTGTGTGCCTGGGCGTGTCAGTGTATGCATAAGTGTGTGCCTGGGTGTGTTAGTGTATGGATCAGTGTGTGCCTAAGTGTGTCAGTGTATGCATACATGTGTCCCTGGAAGTGTTACTGTAGGCATCAGTGTGTGCCTGGGTTTGCTACTATATGCATTAGTGTGTGTCTGGGTGTGTCAGTGTATGTATCAGTGTAAATCTACCTATGGCCTACATTAGGGGTCACTTATATGTAGAAAAAGGGAATTTTAAGTCGTGGCAAGGGGTTTTAAATGCCTACTCAAACGGGCAGTAAAAATGCGCACTCAGGCTATGTGGTAGCAGGCCCACACATGTTTAAAGAACTACTTGTCTAGATAGGTAACTTAGAAAGTCACTACTTGAGTACTAACCTAAATAGGTTCATCAGTACCTCTCTGGGCGTGTCATTGGATGTGAAAGTAACTATGTCACATAATGACTAGCTGTCTTAGTATCTCTATAGGTCTGAATATGTATATGTAACTGATTGTATATATTACTTACTGCCTCTATTTCTGAGTATACGGGTATATAACTGTGTTTTCAACGGACTCTGTTACTACTGAATATATAAGTTCAGTATGGACATGTGACTGAATGTGCCAGTGTCTCTGAATCTGTCTGACTGGATGGGTCAGTGGCCCTATGCTTTTGTAAATATGTATGTGACTTACAGTATGGGTAGAAGACTGGATGTATAACTGGGCATATGAGGCTGTAAGTGAGCGTGCAACTCAGTGAAAGTTAAAAGCACATGTTTTACTTTTTAAGCACATAGCACCCTGCCCTATGGCCTAACTATGGCCTACTTTAGGGATAACTTATATGTAGTAGAAGGGAGGTTTAAGGCTTAGCAAGTAGATTTAAATGACAACTCAACCTGTCAGCAAAACTGCTCACTCAGACTGCAGTAGCATGCCCAACACATGTTTAAAGGTCTACAATTTCGGAATAATAATTTGGTGCACAGCCATTATGAGAAAGAGGTCACAGGAACAACCTTCAAGGAACTACATGGCTTCTTTCCATGTGGCAAGTGTAAGGCCTGCCTGAAGAGTAAGAAAACTCGTTCCTACAAAGTGCCAGGGCTGAAAAGACATAAACCCATAAATAAGTTTATGACCTGCAACACACCGTATACGGTTTACTGCTTAGTATGTCCATGTGGACTCAAATACATTGGCAGCACGATCCATCCAACAAAAATACGCATCCTAGAACACTTGAGGGCCATCACAAATAAAGATGTAACATACCCAGTTGTGAGACACTTCAGCAAGGAACACCTGACAATCCTAGGGGAGGTGATAGAATCTTAAGACTTAGGAGGCTTGAATCACGCTATATTATTGATCTATAAACCAAGGCCCCGCAACGTATGAACAGCAGTGAGGAATTATCGGTTCACCTTGGACAATAACCCAATATGAATTCTACCTGATCAGATTAGGATTGATTACTTTTGTAAATCCTCTGTTTTTGACACTTGTTCCCCCTCCCTTGCCCATTTTCCTTTCCTTTCTCTTTCTTTTCTTCTTCTCCGGGTTGAAGAGGACACGTTAGATAATAAAAACTTTTCTTTTTCCAGTTCGTACCACTTATTATAGGCCACAGACTTGGTAGATATAATTTTAGGTAGCATAGAGCGATATAGGCCCATACAGTGCGAGATGACACTATGCACCAGTATGCAGTACACACATAGGTCCACTCAGGGAGATATGCTCTATTATAATGTTGAATCATGGATGTTCACAGGGGCCCATTCAGGGCGAGATATTGATAAATCTACTATTTATATAAGAATTTTCGACCTTTTCATTTTTTACTGAAATTTATTAAGTATAAAATGAATTATGTTTGTCTGTGCACATGAATTGAATTGAATTTTCATCTGCATATATGTATTCACGCTGTGTGCTCCAATAAGTATACTGATATAATAATACTGTTGAACTAAGGCTGGTTGGAAATGACACCACGCCAAGATGGCGTTAGTTTATAACTGTGGGATACACCTAAGAGTCTTCTGTTTGTGTTAGTGCATTTACACATGTTAAATAATGTTCGTTTCCTGCGCGTCTGTTGACTCTGACGAAGGCGACAGCCAAAATGCGTTTGTTTTCTGCAAGAGTTCTTAATAAATCATATGAACTCCCCCCCGTGAGTGCCTTTCCTTTGGAATTGTGGTTATGGGATAACGGAGCTATATATGATAGCTCCGTTATCCCATAAACACAATTCCAAAGAAAAGGCACTCACGGGGTGAGTTCATATGATTTATTTACGATATGTATATACATATAGAAATATATATCCTCCAACTTGGTTCTCCTGTATCGGGTTGTGGCAGCGCTCAATATGGGTGCGGAATCCCGCGGCAGAACCACGCCGCTACATACTTCACAAAGATTCTTCTGCAACAGATGAATACTCGGATCGCACTCCCGCAGGTTTTGCAGTTTTATCTACTCATTAACAGGAATACAGGTGAATAGATCAACGCGTTTCGGTATTGCCTAATACCTTGATCACGATCTTAACAAAATGCTTGCAAAACGCTAATGAAATACATTCAAAAAGTCCTATAAAATAAAATAAAAAATGCAAAACCTGCAGGAGTGCGATCCCAGTATTCATCTCTTGCAGAAGAATCTTTGTGAAATAGATATATATATATATTTTTTTTTTCACTGAAAAAAACCACAAGTTACAGGAATGTTATAGTTAGGCTGACATTTCACTTGTACAAAACCTGTGAAATTCAGCCGTTATAGTTAGCTGAGCTAACTATAACTTGCGCCCCGCAATGCACTGCTGATGACGTCACATATTACATCACTCATGACATTGTCAGTGACATCACTGATGACATCTCAAATGTGCAGAGTGGTGGAGAAAGGAGGCGTGGCCTCTGACAACTTCTCAGCAATTCTGCTGTGTGTGACCTACTGGAGGTAACAGTAGGGGAAGTTGGCCCCCAAGGACGTCCTTGGGGGCCAACTACCCCTCCTATTACCTCCAGTAAGACCCACACAGCAGGATTGCTGAGTTCTGATAGCAGGTCAGCCCCCCTTTATCTGCCAGTCTGCAAATGAGCCCCCCTCCAACAATATTTAAGCGCCAGGGAGGTGGGGGCCCCCGGGGCTACATTGGGGTCAGCCCCCTACTCATTCTTTCTTGCTATAATAGCCCGGGGAGGTGGCAGTCCCCAGGGCCTCTTAGCCCCCCCGCATTGAATATATAAGCCCCGGGGAGGTGGTGGTTCCCGGGGCTGCGGGGGCCCGCGTGGGCCCCCACATCTATTTTAATCATTGCCCCAGCACCTGGCTCAACCGGGGACTTAAAGAAAACAAAGCACGGCAGCCCGCGCTTCGTTTAAAAAAATAAATTGAGCAGGCCTAGGGGGTCAGGGTGTTTCTACCCTGCCCCCTTTTCTTGTTTTTTAACGTTTTTTTACCTTTTTTCTTGTGACTTGGTTCAACCGAGTCACAAGAAGGCTGCCAACACTTCCTGGTTTAAGGTGTTGGCAGCCAATCAGATCTCAGGTATGAGATCGCCAGGGTTCATGAATCCACCGCGGGCACAATTGTATATCTGAGAAATCTTTAAATTTCTCAGGAACTACTGAACAGATTTACACCATTTAACAAAAAGAGTGCTTTCTGAACCAAGAGCTATCTTTTTGCCAAATTTGGTGTAATTCCGTTCAGCAGTTCGGGCTGTAGCCGTGTCTAAAGTTTCCTATGGAAATTAACATGGAGAAAACGCTTTTTCGGAACCCCCTTTTTTCTCGGCCCCTGCTTGACGAATCACCCGGAAACATTGAACACAGCAGCTGACCTGACCGCCTCATTAGTTTTGAAAATTTCGCAAAGATTCGTCAAATGACGCCAAAGATATTGGCAAATCAAAAATGTTTTTCCTATGGAAACATGGTGGTCCTAACTATAACTACCTACTGATGACCTCCAGCAGCGAATAAATCTTTTAAGCGCAGAAACCTAAAGGACTCATGTGGTGTCTTCGCCGGCGTGGATTCCTGATCCGATGGGGATTCGGAACTGGTAACAGATATATATATATATTACCTACTGGCGGTCGCCAGTAGGTAGTTATAGTTCGGACCACGTTTCCATAGGAAAAGCATTTTTTGATGTGCTTATAACTACTGGTAACAGATAGATATATATCTACAGATATACATATATATATATTACCTACTGGCGGTCGCCAGTAGGTAGTTATAGTTAGGACCACGTTTCCATAGGAAAAGCATTTTTTGATGTGCTTATAACTTTGGCGTCGTTTGACGAATCTTTACGAAATTTTCGAAAAAGTTCCTCTTTTCAGGTCAGCTCCTATCCAAAAAGTTTGGGGGGATTCGTCAAGGGGGGCTAAGAAAAAGGGGGTCCCAAACGTGTTTTCTCCATGCAATTTCCATAGGAAACTTTAGACAAGCAGGTCAAACTGCTGAACGGAATTAAGCCAAATTTGGCACAGAGAAAGGGCTTGGTCCAGAAAGCACTCTTTTGTTTAAATCGGGTAAATCCGTTCAGTAGTTTTAGAGAAATATCAAATTTTCCAGATATCGATATTTAAGAATTCTGACATGTGATTGGCTGAAGCGTTACGAGCACGAGCTTGCGGCTCATTGGCTGCGAACTGTTGAAACTAGGAAGTGTTGGCAGCCATTTTGTGATTCAGTCCGTCAGCTCACAACTCTCCCTCTACAAGGCATCAGGTCCGTAGTTCTACCTCTGTGAGGCAACACTAAAAATATACCGCAGTTCTGTCTGTGCGAGATACCCCTTTCACGGTCCCTCTCCCCACATCACCAGCTCGCGGTTATGCCTTTAGAAGCCAGTCCGTCGGCTCGCAGCTCTGCGACTGCGAGCTGTGAGCCATTTTGTGACTCAGTCCGTCAGCTCGCATCTCTCCCTCTAAAAGTCATCGCATCCGTAATTCTACCTCTGCGAGGCAATACTGAAAATATCCAGCAGGTCTGTCTGTGCGAGATACTCCTTTTACGCTCCCTCTCCCCACATCATCAGCTCGCGGCTATGCCTTTAGAAGGCAGTCCGTCGGCTCGCAGCTCTGTGTCTGCGAGCCGTCGGGCCTGCAGCTCTAACTCTGTGAGCCACCTCATTAGCTCGTAGCTCTGTCTGTGCTAGCAGGCCCGTTGGCCCGTTACTCTCCCTCTGCGAGTTAGCCGGTCGGGTTGCAGCTCGAAGGGCTCGCAGCTGTATCTCTGCGAGCCAGCCCATTAACTGATAGTTGTGTGTCTGCTAGCAAGCCTGTTGGCCCATTGGTCTCCCTGTGCGAGTCCGGCCACAGCTCTCCCTCTGCGAGCCAGTACGGTGCTGTGCTTTTGCGAGCCAATGGCTCGTAGGTCTCCCTCTGCGAGCTGAGCCCACGGGCCACAGCTGTTTCTCTGTGAGCCTGCCCGATGGCCCGCAGGTGTCCCTCTGCTAGCCGAACAGCAGCTGAAATTGGGAATATAAGGCGGCTCTAAAAAGAGCCCTTGTGTTTATTAGTTGGAGCTACATGTAAGTGCGAATGCACAGCTTCAAGTTAATCAGGAAAACTCGGTTTCCCTCATCTGTGAAGTGTACTCCATCACTTCTGTAGATATCAGCCATATCAAAACGTATGTTGTTGTTGTAAATCGACCCCATTCTATGGTCTCTGAGGTATGCAGACACAGCTTTGTTGACATTCTTCCTAGATTTTTCAATCTTATGACAAAATTTGTTTGACCATTTCCACTTCTGTCTTTGGCATCTATTGGAATATACAAAGACAGTTTGAGGCAAAAGTAACATCAATTGTCCAAAGGTGTCCTTCATAAGCATTTCAAAACCTACCCCAGTCAATGTGCCTAGGTCGTTACCACCACAGTGCACAATCATGAGATCAGGGTGTTGGAGATGCAAACAGGTTTTAACCAAGGGGAGCAATTGGTGCCACTTCAATCCTCTCTGTGCAAACCATTTAATGTGCACATTTTGTAAACCTAGGTCTAAGTCAATACATCTCTGTTCTGCATACCTCTTGCACCAGAAAACATAGCTATGTCCTACAATCCACACTAGCATTTTGAAGGTATGGCTAGAAGATATGGATAAATGTCTGTAGCTCATGCAGTCCGTTCGTAGAATAAAAGATATGTTTAAACATGGGGAACTACTTTTTTTTTTTACATACAAAACGTTAACCGATTGGGAGATGAAATGTATTGTGTCCTAAAAAGTAGGGTGTGTATTAGTTTTGATGAAAATAATCTTTGTGATTGGTTGATAAAAAAGCAGTTCATACGTGGAGTACATATTATAGGATGAAATTTGCTCAGCTCAACCACACCTGCTAATTGTATTTGGAAGGTGCAGTTCAAACTTGAAAGAATGGTGAACTTTTGACCTCCACGTGCCGTTAAATGTTGGAGAAAATGTTGCAAAAAAAAATACTGGTAGGTTTAAAAAAATGATGAACTTTTAACCTGCGCGTGTCGTAGAATGTTCTAGAAAGTGTTGATACAATACCTTGAACTTTTCACCTGTATGTGTCCTTAAAAAAACTGTTTATATGGAAAGTTCAAAAATAACCAATAAAGAGAGGTTTTGCAATGTAAAAAAATAAGGAACTATTCTGATTTGTTCTTTACATGTATTTATGTGTGGAGCAACAGGGAAATTGTGCCATTACTGGTTCCATTCTTGATGAAAGCGGTGCATTACATGTACTGTGTGACAAGAAAAGAATTGCATGCGTTTGTGACATTTGAAATCTGCATACCAACTACGAAGGTAAATTAGAAATTAAGAAGGTGTGTTATGTGTTTTGTAGTAGTGGTTAAGTATTTGAGACGATATTTTTAACTTTCAAAGTGAATGACAACAGATGCAATGGAGCCAACGATCATGCAGCTCGGACACCCAACACTGCTCCGACACCCCCCGCCACCAGCCCCTTGTCAGCCATCCCCCCATCACCTCCCCCCCACACAAACAAATGTGACAGCAACCTTAGGAAATCTGGAACATAACAAATTGGCTGATGTCGCACAGTTATAGTAAAGAAGATGCATGTGAGGTTGGACAAATAAGAATCTCAGTCATCTATGGATTTACATATAAAACCTTTTATTTAAACAAAACAACAAAATAAAAGTAGGTAGAGGTATGGCGTGTCATCCCTCGACAATTTGTGAATCACAGCCTGCAAGACAAAAAGAAAGATAAGATTGTGCGTCATGCGTCCACGAAAGGAGAGAGAGAGAGAGAAAGAGAGAAAGAGTGAGAGAGAGGAAGAGACAGAGAAAGAAAGAGTGAGACAGAGATGAAGACAGAGAAAGAGAGAAAGAGTGAGAGAGAGAGAGAAGAGAGAGAGAAAGAGAGAAAGAGTGAGATACAAGGAAGAGAGAGAGAAAGAGAGAAACAGTGTGAGAGAGAGGTAGAGAGAGAGAAAGAGTGAGACAGAGAGGAAGAGAGAGAGAAAGAAAGAATGAGAGAGAGAGGAAAAGACATAGAAAGAGAGAAAGAGTGTGAGAGAGAGAAAGGAAGAGATAGAGAGTGAGAGAGAGAGAGTGTGAGTGACAGAAAGGAAGAGATGGAGAGAGAGAGGGAGTGTTGACACTGTGGAGAAAATCCTCACAGCTCACCTTTCTGCCACCGGTGTGCCTCCAACCACGTGCCGGGACATACTGCAGTCTTCAAATTTAGTCATCTGAAACATAGTATAGAATCAGTAAGGGCAGAGTACATACAACTGCACACGCCTAATTCTCTGTTTCGCCCCTGCGCACCCAGGCTGCTGCACCCCATCGACTCCCGCCGCCCAGAGGTATCTGCCCACCTCTGCGCACCCAGGCTGCTGTACCCTACCCACTCCCACTGCCCAGAGGTGTCTGCCCACTGCTGTGCACCCAGGCTGGTGCACCCCATCCAGTCCCACTGCCCGGAGGTGACTGCCCGTTCCTGCGCACCCAGACTGCTGCATCCCATCCACTCCCACTGCCTAGAGGTGTCTGCCCGCTCCTGTGCACCCAGGCTGCTGCACCCCATCCACTCCCACTGCTCGGAGGTGTCTGCCCGCTCTTGTGCACCCAGGGTGCTGCACACTATCCACTCCCACTGCCCAGAGGTGACTGCTCGCTGCTGCGGAAACAAGCCTCTCTGCTCACCTTCTGCCATCGGCGTGTGTCTAAGAGGGTCCACCACGTGCCGAAGCAACCTCCTCAGGCGTTGCGTACACGCGGTCAAGCCGAGCTCACAATTCAAAGTGGGTGTTGATTGCAGGATGGCCACGCATCATCGCAGGCTGCACACGCGCTCAGCTCTGGTGGCACTAACTCAGTGGAACTGAAGTCATCGCCTCGTGCCGGGAGGTCCGTGTTGGGGGGGGTCGTCAATCTGTGAATCACAGCCTGCTAGACAAAAAGCAAGATAAGATTGTGCGTCATGCGTCCATCAAAGGAGCGAGAGAGAGAAAGAGTGAGAGAGAGGAAGAGGAAGAGAAAGAAAGAGTGAGACAGAGAGGAAGACAGAGAAAGAGTGAGAGAGAGAGGAAGAGAGAGAGAAAGAGTGAGATACAAGGAAGAGAGAGAGAAAGAGAGAAACAGTGTGAGAGAGGTAGAGAGAGAGAGAAAGAAAGAATGAGAGAGAGAGAGAGAGGAAAAGACAGAGAAAGAGTGTGAGAGAGAGAAAGGAAGAGATAGAGAGTGAGAGAGAGAGAAAGAGTGTGAGTGACAGAAAGGAAGAGATGGAGAGGGAGAGTGAGTGTTGACACTGTGGAGAAAATCCTCACATCTCACCTTTCTGCCACCGGTGTGTCTCCAACCACGCGCCGGGACATAGTGCAGTCTTCAAGTTTAGTCATCTGAAACATAGTATAGAATCAGTAATGGCAGAGTACATGCAACTGCACACACCTAATTCTCTGTTTCGCTCCTGCGCACTCAGGCTGCTGCACCCCATCGACTCCCGCCGCCCAGAGGTGTCTGCCCGCCTCTGTGCACACAGGCTGCTGTACCCCATCCACTGCCCAGAGGTGTCTGCCCGCTGCTGTGCACCCAGGCTGGTGCACCCCATCCAGTCCCACTGCCCGGAGGTGACTGCCCGTTCCTGCGCACCCAGACTGCTGCATCCCATCCACTCCCAGTGCCTAGAGGTGTCTGCCCAGCTCCTGTGCACCCAGGCTGCTGCACATTATCCACTCACACTGCTCGGAGGTGTCTGCCCGCTCTTGTGCACCCAGGGTGCTGCACACTATCCACTCCCACCGCCCAGAGGTGACTGCTCACTGCTGCGGAAACAAGCCTCTCTGCTCACCTTCCGCCACCGGCGTGTGTCTAAGAGGGTCCACCACGTGCCGAAGCAACCTCCTCAGGCGTTGCGTACACGCGGTCAAGCCGAGCTCACAATTCAAAGTGGGTGTTGATTGCAGGATGGCCACGCATCATCGCAGGCTGCACACGCGCTCAGCTCTGGTGGCACTAACTCAGTGGAACTGAAGTCATCGCCTCGTGGCGGGAGGTCCGTGTCGGGGGGGTCGTCAATCTGTGAATCACAGCCTGCTAGACAAAAAGCAAGATAACATTGTGCGTCATGCGTCCATCAAAGGAGAGAGAGAGAGAGAAGAGTGACAGAGAGGAGGAGAGAGAGAAAAAGAAAGAGAGGAGAGTGAGAGAGTGAGAGAGAGAGGAAGAGAGAGAGAAACAGTGAGAGAGAGGAAGAGAGAGAGAAAGAGAGAAACATGTGTGAGAAAGAGGAAGAGTGAGAGAGAAAGAGAGAGAGAGGTAGAGAGAGAGAAAGAAAAAAACAGTGTGAGAGAGAGGAAAAGATAGAGTGAGAGAGAGAGGAAGAGAGAGAGAAAGAGTATGAGGGAGAGAAAGGAAGAGATGGAGAGGGACAGTGAGTGCCCACACTGTGGACAAAACCCTCACAGCTCACCTTTCCATCACCGGTGTATCTCCAACCACGTGCCGGGACATAGTGGAGCCCTCAAGCTTACTCATCTGAAACGTAGTATGGAATCAGTAATGGCAGAGTACATACAACTGCACACGCCTAATTCTCTGTCCCCCTTTGTGCATCCAGGCTGCTGCACCCCATCCACTTCCACTGCCCAGAGGTGTCTGCTCGCCGCTGCGCACCCAGGCTGCTGCACCCCATCCACTTCCACTGCCCATAGGTGTCTGCCCGCTGCTGCGCACCCAGGCTGCTGCACCCCATCCACTCCCATTGCCCGGAGGTGACTGTCCGCCGCTGCGCACCCAGGCTGCTGCACCCCATCCACTCCCACTGCCCGGAGGTCACTGCCCGCCGCTGCGCTAACAAGCCTCTCTGCTCACCTTTCGCAACCTGCGTGTAGAAAAGAGGGCCTACCACGTGCCGCTACAAGCCCCAAGCTCAGGGCCCGCGGACACGGCACCCTGCATATCATGCAGCCCCGCTCCGCAGGCCACCAGGTCTCACACTTGGTGCTGGGTCTTGATTTCGCCATGGCAGAGGACATACCAGTGCACCGGGCTTTTCATCGCAGGCTGCACACCCGCTCAGCCCTTGCGGTGCCACTAACTCTGTGACCAGCGAGGTGATGCCATGTGGCGGTAGGCCTGCGCTGTCTGATGGCTCAGGCCTACACTGCGGTCCAGCAGGGCACACAAAACCTGAGCTGTCCAGACCGCCGGGACGGGCCATCACCGCAGGCTGTACACCCGCTCAGCAGTTACGGTACCCGTACCTCAGTGGACCGAAAGTCACCGTCCCGTGCCGGTGTGCCTGTGCCGGCCACAGTGCATCCGGTGCGAGCAACTCTGAAATGGCGTCGAGCACATGCGCCCGGTCTTTTTTATTGGCAGGGTCACGTGTCCTGTGACGCCTGTGCTGGATGGGTGTGGTGTGGGTGTATACTAGCCGTGAGGGAGTGGCTGTGGCGTACTGACAACTAGGGTGTGACCAGCAGATCACTGCAATGAAAATCTGGGCCATGTAGCATTGTTGTCCTTTCCTGTAAGCGTAAGCGGAGTGGGCTGGCCTGGCATATGCCAGTCCTGCGTGAGGCTGTGAAGAATGACTCCGGAGCTATGGGCGTGGCTCCGTCCTGGGCTGTATGAGGAATCAACTGATGCGGGTGTCCCTGTTGTAGTGCTGACGTCACCCGGGTCGCAAGCGCCAATGTGTCACTCTGTGAGCCAAGTCCCACAACATGCCCAACATGGAAGGTACGGGGAATCACTGACCCTACAGTCATCCATAGTTCCACACATGAAAGATGGTGGACATGACACATCTGTGTGGATATGAATGTTTATTGCACATTCAGTGGAGTGTTGCAGCTGTAGCAATACAGGGCCATGCAAAGTTCAAGTTTCAGTTTTTGGCACATGGAGGGCAGCCAATTAGAGCCAAGCTTGTGTTCGGGGTTAGGCTGCGCCAACATATGTACTTATACAATTACTCCGCCAATCCCCAAGCACTTATAAATTCACTATACACTCTCCTTGCAGTACTCTAATGATCCAGTCTCTACGTACGTACTTGTACAATGACCGAGAGAAAGTTACATAACCGAAGTTTTCCCCACTGCCAGAGGTAACATGGTTGCATACGCTGTCCACAGCACAATGTAATGTGGTAGGGCCCAGGGGCGGCATCTTGCATACATAATGAACACACGGACACAGATAGATAGTGGAACTGGGTACGGGCACGTGCGCTCGACTCATTTTTATTACCAGGGTCACATGTCCAGTGACGTCTGTGTTGGATGCGTGTGGGGTGAGTGTAAGCCAGCCATCCGGGAATGGTTGGTGCTGGCAACAAGTACAACAGTAATCATTGGATCAGACACACAGATTCAATCATAAAGGGTCAACAATGATTTGTGCTGCACTAAGGTAGGGGCAACAGATGTGAAATAATACACACAAGATTGTATCGTAAAGGGTCCATGACTTGTGGTACACTGAGGTAGGGGCAGCAGATGTGAAATTATACACAAAACATTGTATCATAAAGGGTCCATGAGTTGTGCTGCACTGAGATAGGGGCATCAGAAGCATTCAGCGTGTGCGCAGCCAGCGATGATGCGTGGTGCGGGCGAGCCGCACTGGGAGCAATGTCTGTTGCCTACTGGACTGAGTCATCTGCAATCGCGACTCGATGTGAATTGTGAGCCCTGCTATCCGCAGTGTAGATCGAAGGCAGTAGTCAGCACAGACATCGAAGAATGCTTTTAGTCACTTCCTGTTTACAAAATTCGAGGACATAGAGTACAATTCTCTCTGCAATAAATAAATCATGTCTCAATTTAAATTGTGAGCTCTGCTAACCGCAGTGTAGGTGTATGGAACAAAAGATGAAACATTTATGGAATACACTGTCGAAATATGTAGGTTTCAGGGACGTTATAGTTAGTTGCCTACTGGACTCTGAAATTAATGAATGAAGACTGAATTTGAATTGTGAGCCCTGCTGAGCACAGTGTAGGCCGGAGGCAGCGGTCAGGAAGGGCCTACAGCCACGTGGTGTTGACTTGAGCTGCATACAGTTAGTGGTAGGTGTGGCGCTCAGCGTGTGCGCAGCCAGCGATGATGCAATGTCTCTTGCCTACTGGACTGCGTCATCTGCAATCGCGACTCGATCTGAATTGTGAGCCCTGGTGACCACAGTGTAGGCCGGAGGCAGTGGTCAGGAAGAGCCCAGAGCCACGTGGCATTGACTTGAGCTGCATAGAGTCAGTGGTAGGTGTGGCGCTCAGCGTGTGCGCAGCCAGCGATCATGCAATGTCTGTTGCCTACTGGACTGCGTCATCTGCAATCGCGACTCGATCTGAATTGTGAGCCCTGCTGACCGCAGTGTAGGCCGGAGGCAGTGGTCAGGAAGAGTCCACAGCCACGTGGCGTTGACTTGAGCTGCATAGAGTTAGTGGTAGGTGTGGCGCTCAGCATGTGCGCAGCCAGCGATGATGCAATGTCTCTTGCCTACTGGACTGCGTCATCTGCAATCGTGACTCGATCTGAATTGTGAGCCCTGCTGACCGCAGTGTAGATCGAAGGCAGTAGTCAGCACAGACATCAAGGAATGCTTTTTGTCACTTCCTCTTGACAAAATTCGAGGACATAGAGTACAATTCTGTCTGCAATTAATAAATCAAGACTGAATTCAAATTGTGAGCTCTGCTGTCCGCAGTGTAGACTGCCATTCAGTGTTCCTTTGGACATGCAAGATGAATTTGGTCATTGTACTAAAGCTATAACTGATATAAAACAAGTTCTTGAAGCAAGGATACTAAAAGGATATTATGTAGGTTTTAGGGACGTAATACTTAGTTGCCTACTGGACTCTGCAATTAATGAATCAAGAGTCAATTTTAAATGTGAGCCCTGATGACCGCAGTGTAGGCCGGAGGCAGCGGTCAGCAAGGGCCCACAGCCACGTGGCGTTGAGTTGAGCTGTACAGTTAGTGTCACCTGAAGCAACCAGCGTGTGTGGAGCCTGCGATGATGCGTGGTCCGGGCGGGCCGCACTGGTAGCAATGTCTTTTGCCTAATGAATTCTGTCTTAATAAGTCCACGTGGCGTTGACTTGTGGTGCACTGAGTTAGTGGCACCTGAAGCACTCAGTGTGTGCGCAGTCTGCGATGATGCGTGGTCCGGGCGGGCCGCACTGGGATCAATGTCTCTTCCCTACTGGAGTGCGTCATCTGCAATCGCGACTCGATCTGAATTGTGAGCCCTGCTGTCCGCAGTGTAGATCGAAGGCAGTAGTCTGTACAGACATAAGTCTGTGGTGCTCTGCTGCTGGGTTCGCAGGGGGCCTGTGTCGAGGAGGCCGGCGGTCACGGCGGAGGCCTCGTGGCAGGGTGAGGGCTGCCGCCCTGGCAGACGCTTTGGCCTTCCCACAAGTGAACCACGCCCAGAGCCCCAGCCTATTTATTCATACTCCTACGCTGGAGTGGCGTACGTTGGACCAGCACACTCCGCTTCCGCTTCCAGGGGGGACAACACAGCTACATGACCGAGATCTTCCCCACTGCCTGAGGTAACATGGTTGCGTCTATTGTCCACAACACTACAAGCACCAGCAGTATATGTCCACATGGAGAGGTTTGTGCTCTGCATAGTGAGGTCTGTCCACCACATCACCGCTACACTTGGTATTGTGTGCATTTTTATTGATGGGTGACTTGCGTCCTTCACACATACTTGGTTGCCACATCTCCCAAGATTCAGCTATTGTGTGGCTGAGGGACCATGCCGTTTTTGGAAGGTCCGCTGTCCTGTTCTGCGCTGCCTCGGTGGTAGTAGGGAGGGGGTGGTCCGGGGGAGGTCCTGAGGGTGATGGCAGTGGGTGTTGTGGCCTTCTTGGGTGTCGGAGCTGCATGGTCAGTAGCTCTATGACATGTGTTGGTCTTCAGATGTGGTTCTGGGCTGGGCTCCCTTTCACACTGTAGGTAGTCGTCCTGCTTTACACCAGTAAAAGGCAGATGTTAAATTCCTACTGCTAACGCAGCTTATCGCCTGTTTTTGGATCGCACCCCAGATTTGGCTGCTTGTTGAAAATATCGGGAAGTGGTGTTTTCGTGTTATTTTTGCACGGGAACACCTACTCTGCATATTATTAGCGTTAGTTGTCGCTCTCATTTGTGGCAAATTTTTTTGCGGAAGCTATTGTTGGAAAACTGGCGATATTGGCTGTTTTCACTAGGTTGAGAATGGAATAATAATTTAAAATCACTAAAAAACCATAGGTTTAATGAACATTATAATTAGAAATTAGCATTTAAAAAACGTTTGAAATTCACTGAAAAAACCATAGGTTTCAGGCACGTTATAGTTAGAAATTGACATATAAACATTTAAAAAACCTTAGAACTTCACTGACACTGAGATGTCATCAGTGATGTCATCAGTGATGTCACTGACCATGTAATGAATGATGTAATATGTGATGTCATCAGCAGTGCATTACGGGGCGCGAGTTATAGTTAGCTGAACTAACTATAACAGTGGAATTTCTATGGTTTTGTACGAGTGAAATGTCCAGCTAACTATAACGTCCCTGAAACTTATGGTTTTCAGTGAATTTCAAAGGTTTTTAAATGCTAATTTCTAACTATAACGTCCCTGAAACCTATGGTTTTTTCAGTGAATATATATATATATATATATATATATATATATATATATATATGTATGGCTCAGATTTCACTCGTTCAAAACCATAGAAATTGAACAGTTATAGTTACTTGTGCTAGCTAAAACTTACGCCCCGCAATTCACTGCTTATGAACTCACAGAATACATCACTCATGACATGATTATTGACATCACTGATGACATCTCAGACAGTGTGTTTTAAAAACTGCCCGTACTTCGGGAATAAGCAAAGTTCTATCTTCACGAATTCTAATAGGAGTCACAAACCCCCATATTAGTGATTTTCCTTTGTGGAAAGTTGTAAACAGCAATCTAGGAGCAAAGATTCAGCTAAGGTGCAATGGATATAAGGAAGTGCCTGATCAATTAATTCCCAGGACTCTTCTATTAGTTCGTCCTACTGACAAGAGGCTAAACAACTACATATAAACGAGCAATATTTCCATGATTTGAACGACACATGAACCATGGAACACTGGAAGTGTGGATAGGCACTTCTTGGATGTGCCAAGATATTATTCTTTCATATCGAGGCTATACCCCTACTACCTGCATCTATTATAAGTAATGTATTTGTGGTCCTGAAGAAGGTGGTCCTAAAGTGATAACTACCACCAAAACGTGTGTTGACCTGAATGTCTGACACCCAACCCACAACACTGTCACGGAGACACTTTGTACATCTGTCTTTTTGGTGACCCATGTAGTGGATGCTATCTTGGGGGGGTGTGATATGGAGTATTGAATGAGAGAGTATGATTGTTGGTATGAGAGGCTAGTAAGAGAGTATGGTCAATTAATAGGGGTTACACATACGCAAGGAAATGAAATAGATGATATTGTCCATGTGAAATAATTCTGTACATGTTGATTTCCTGTATCAGATGACATTATTGGATATGTATAGAAAGGAAATGTAAAAAGAAAAATGTTTTATAAAAAAAATTAAAAAAAATTCTCTTTACGATATAAATATTGAAATAATGATTTTGAATAACTTTAATGTATAAAAAAATGTATCTATAAAAATAAAAAATAACATGAGACTCAGAAATTGCAAGGTTGCCATGTTCTCATGTGGTCCTAGCGAATAGCCCCCAGAGCCATAGCCAATATTTTAAAGAAATGTAGGTCTAGTGGGAGTTTTTTGTATTTATCTACAAAAATATGGGTTTAAACATGCTTTGAAAGAAGTATGTATATAGTATTGTAGTACAATGTTCAGAATGGATTTTTTTACATATTATTTTTGGATGTGTTGGTGGCCATTAAACATTAAATGTCTGCTTTTGTTTTCCATTTTCACGGCGTGTTCACGGAAATCGTGACGTCATCACAAAGATCCCCAAAAACTAAAGAAAAACCTTTTAGAAAAAAACTTCACAATATTTCGGGTACTAGGGTGGCTCTGCCAAGAGCTGTTACGTTGATTGTGTGTATATGGCTGCTACCCATAAGAGTGGATGCAATGTTTCAGGTTATTTAGAAACACCCTGTTGACTTCATCTGTAAAGTGCACTCCATCATTTCTATAAATTCCATGCATGTCAAAATGCAGACTGTTGTTATAGAAACAGCCCATGCGATGGTCTCTGAGGAATGCAGAAACTGTTTTATTAATATGTTCCCTGGCTTTGTCAATATGTGGACAGAATTGATTTGACCGCTTCCATTTCCATATATTAGAGTACACCAAGACAGTATGAGGGAAAAGCAACATCAGTTCTGCAAAGGTTTCTTTCATTAGGATTTCCAGCCCAACCCCAGTCAATGTGCCTAGGTCATTTCCACCACAGTGCACAATCATGAGCCATGAGGTGAGGAGCTTGGGAATCCACAATGGATTTAACCAAAGCCAGCAACTGATGAAACTTTAACCCTCTCTGGCCAAACCAAGTAATCTGCACATTTGGCAAACCTAAGTCTCTCAATACTTCTCTTTTTGCAGGCTCTTTAGCCCAATAGATATAGCTGTGGCCCACAATCCATATTTTAAGCATTTTGAAGTGAAGAAGCATTAGCAGTCAGGAGGAGGCTGGAACTGAATAAGGTAGTTTTCCAAATAAAAAGCAGTTAAAATGGAGTTGTTTTTTTAAGATATATTTCATTGGCTGCTGTCAGCATGAAAGGGAATAAAATTATGTAGTATATTGGATGCCTTAGCAAGAAGTCTTATTATTGGCTGTTGTTTAAGGAAAGAAATGTAATACAGACATTGATATGCTTTTGAATCTGTGATCTACTGGTTGCACTGGGTTGCTAGGTACACTGAGGTAAGAGTGTATTGAGGGAGAAAGGAGATAAAGAGACAGAATATTTTTTTTTAAGTTGTGGAGTGATGACACAATTTAAGTAATACTCAAGAAATTGGGCAACTCAATACACCCTTGGAGGGTTGGGTAAAGACTAGATATCAGGTCAGTCAGTCAATTTACTTTATTCGATACTTATAATATAAGATCATAAAAGCACAGATGAATACAGGATAAAACATCAATACAAAAATAAAAAATTATATACATTCCAGTTTAAAAGTAATACAATCAGAGTTGTAATCATTCCCAGTTAGGAGACAATTAATAAAAAAACCAGCTGTTATATTATGACAGTTTAAAATTCATTCTCTTGTATTATACAGTCGCCTGATTTTCCATGATTGAATTAAAAAAGACGCCACCGAAAAGTTTACCATAGGATTAGGCAGGGATTGTCAAAAAACATTGCTACACGACATTGTTTAAAATGAAATTTGCGCATCACGGGCAGGATGAATCTTTTGCGAAGTTCCATATAAAATTTGCAAAAGAAAAAAATATGTAAATTTGATTGTCCAGAGACACCATCACAGGGACAAAATGGTAATTCATTTATGGAATAGATTCCAGCAGGATGTGCCAACATGCAAGGAATGAAATTCAATCGGAATCTGGTTAAAAAGAATCTATGGCGTGAGTTTGTCACAATAAATAAATATGACATTGTCCCTTCCTGAACCTTCGGACCTTCAAGATATGATTTTACCGATACCTTTGTACAATTTGTTTGTAATCTAGCATATGCCCTTTGTTTAAGGAAACAGAGTTTTATCTCCCGTTTTGAGATGCTCAGACACTCCCTGGGGGCGACAAATAGATGCTTTAAGCCTAAGGACGAGAGAGTTGATTTGATATACGAAATCCATGGGATCCTATGAACGTTTTCCATGGATAGGCAGTCTTCGATTAGCTTTTGAGTAATATGGATGGATTCCCCTCTCCAAATGGAGTGCCACATGATAATTGGAGCCAAAGAAATTATATCGGTCAAATATGGAACATCCAATTCTGTGTGGGCAATAAAGTTGGAGCAGCTTACGGGGAGGCCCGCTAGCTTTTTCCAAAAAGTGTCCTCTATCACTTAGAGGGCAAGCGGATTAGTATAGCCTCATATGCCTGCCCCGTAAGTTGCTACCGACTCTGACTGAGCTGCATAGATCTTTTTTACCATGTCGATCGGTTTCGCCCCCAATCTTTTGATAAATGAATGGAGAGCAATGATACTTCTCTTGAGTGATAACCCCCTGGTGGCAAGCATATGGGACCATAATAGTTGCCTGTCAAATGTTACACCTAAGTAGGAAAAGGTATCGGTATGGGCTATTTTTTTCCCAGATATATAACAACTCGGGACCTTCCTGTCCTTCTGGCCAGTGATTAAAATGAAAGACTTTGCCTCATTAGTTTTAAGCCCTAATTCTTGCATGTAGATTACATAGATGTCTAGTAACTTTTGCAGGGCGAGGCCCGTGCGGGCAATTAACACCGCATCGTCAGCATACAGGAGAATTGGGGTGCGAACGTTGTTAATTTTTGGAATGTCTGGTGTTGAGTCCAACAGGGGAGCTTCTACCCCATTAGTATAAGTAGAAAAAAGAATTGGGGGGAGTACGCAGCCCTGCCGGACTCCCCTGTTAATTGGAAACGCCCTGGTGCACTCCCCTTCTCTCCCGTATCTGACACAGGCCGTGGCTGATGAATAAAGCTGCCTAATGAAAAGTATGATAGCCCCCTCTATGCCCATTTCCTCCATAGGTGTTTGTGTGCCTCGCAGTCAAACGCTGCGGACAAGTCCATAAACGCCAAGTATAGCCTACCAGATTTTACTTGTGAATACTTGGCGATTAGTAGACTTAAGTTAAGGCACTGATCTTGGGTACCCATTCCCTTTTTTTTTTTTTTGTCAGAATGTTTTTATTGAATTATGTAAATTTGAAAAACATAAAAAACAAAGCAAAGAGGATACAAAGGACCTCTTGTAGAAACCACATTCCTTCAATGCAGGTATAAACAAGGCGGAGACAAATCCCCTCCTCCCATTGTCCCCCCCCCCCGGTGGGGAGTCCCACCGTTCTATTAGTAGCTGTAGTACAAAACACATTTTCTAATGACCTCGGTGAGCAATCCCCCAGTCTCAATTCGCTAACAATACAGAAGGGATAATGTGTAGCTTATGTTAGGCTCAAAACAAGATTGAAGCAAACCAAATCTTAGCCCATGTCGAGCAATATACGTCTTGCTTCGAATGTGCAATCCAGAAGTCCATGAGTTCCTGACATCTACGGACGCAAGCCCCACTCATGGAGGCAAAAAGGAAAAAAGGAAAAGGAATGAAACAAAAACAAAAAATATACAAAACTAACGAAACAATGGTCTCACACATTATATGTAACCTCTAACTGTAGAAGTAAGGTGGTGATAGGGCTGCTGTTAAATCAGGAAGAGGTGGAGTGCCCTCAGCCGAGGGCTACAAGCAAACAATGGGAGCCCCTCGGAGAGATAACTAACCAGCGGGGACCAGGTATATTCAAAATCTTTCCTATTGTCGTCTGTGATATCAGAAAGCCGCTCCAATTCTATCGCCCTCCATAAGCGTGCATGCCACTGTGAGAGAGAGGGAGCAGTAGGTTTCTTCCAGGCCCCCGCTATAGCCATCTTCGCTGCTCCCAAACAAAGCCATAAAATGGACCTATCTGCGTGCGTCTGCCGCTGTAGCAGGGGATCTCGAATGCCCAGTAGCACCTGTTCTATGGAGTCCCCGATCGGATACCCCAATATGAGTTTAATTTGGGCAAGAATCTCCTTCCAGAAGATCTGGATTACGGGACAGTCCCACCAAATGTGTTTAAAGTTCCCCAGGGCCCCACATCCCCGCCAGCAGCGATCTGAGGTACCCGGGAAGATTGCATGCAACCGGTGAGGGTGGAGATACCAGTCATAAAGCGTCTTATAGTGAGCTTCCCTGAGATGCATCGATCTATTAAATTTGGCAATATCCTTGTATAGGGACTCCCATTGTTTATCCGAGGGCGGGACCTGAATCATCGTCCCCCAGCATTCCCTGTGGTGTTGTGAGCGAGAAGGTGCCAGAGTAAGAAGGAGATTGTATAGAAAGGAGATACACCCTCTCCCAGTAGTGCCTGTCTGAACAAATTTTTCCAGCGGGAGATACCCCCTTGTAGCTGCCGCCTTGAGCTCCGGTTGTTGGACCCAGTGGACCAGCTGAGAGTAATGAAATTGCTCCGAGCGTGGGAGATTAAAGCGCATCATGCAATCCGCAAAGGAGCGAAGCTTGGTGCCCTGAAAAAGATCTGAAATCATACGACACCCTCCATCCATCAAAGGGCCCTTCCTGTTGCGCCGGTGGAAAGTGCTTAGAGAAGTGTATAGGGGAATATGGGGACGGAAATGTAGTCAGGGGCAATTCCCTAGTAACCGCGTCCCATACGCTAAGGGTAGTGGAGGTAGGAACACTCAGATAGGCGTTAGGCGGTCTATCGTCCCTAGAACGCCAAGGCAAGTCCCATATAGTCCTCCCCGTTACCTGCCTGTCTATATGTAGCCACAGTTTGTCCGACGCTCGCAGGGACCATTCGCTTAGGACCCTAAGTTGCGCAGCCCTGTAATACGTCAGAAAGTCCGGCAGTGCCAACCCCCCCTTTAATCTCGGCCTGGTCAGTAAGTGGAAGGAGATGCGAGCCCGCCGCCCCTGCCAAATGAATTTGAGTAGGAGGGATTTCAGGGCGGGGAAGAGGGCTCTGTCCGGCTGAATAGGCAAACCCTGAAAGAGATAGAGACGACGCAGCAGTACATTCATTTTTATAACATTGATCCTGCCAATCCAGGAAATGTAGGCGGCCCCCACTTTTTGCACTCGTTCGTGAGCTGCCGCAAAGCGGCGGGAAATTAGCCCGATACAGATCTCCAAGTTTGGGAGTAATCTGTATCCCCAGGTAAGTGATAGCCTTGCGTGCCCAACAGAAGGAAGAGGACTCCGCCAGGCTCTCTTGGACTCCAGAGGGCAATGTGAGATTCAAGATAGAGGATTTGGAAAGGTTCACCCGAAATCCGGAAACCGCCTCGAACCGTTCCAATTCTTGGCATATGGTCGGAAGCGACAAACGTGGGTCAGTCACTGGCAATAAGATATCATCGGCGAATAAAGCAATTTTATGTTCATCTTGCCCAAAAGTAATGCCCTTTATGTTGGCGTTGGCGCGTATCCGCATCGCAAATGGTTCAATACTGAGGGCAAAGAGTAAAGGGGACAGAGGGCAACCTTGCCTAGTCCCCCTCGCCAGATTGAACCATCCTGATGCCACTTCATTCACCAACACCCGAGAGTGAAGCGCTGCAAAATTCGCCCGAACCATCCCAATGAAGGCTTCACAGAACCCAAATCGGTGCAGAGAAAGCTCCAAGAAGGTCCAATCAACATGATCGAACGCCTTCTCCGCGTCGAGTGAGAGCAATGCTGCCGGGATCCTTCTCTTTTGAGCCTTGTCTATCAGGTGAAACACGCGACGTAGATTGTCATGGGTTTGGCGCCCCTTAATGAACCCGGATTGGTCGGGGTGGACGAGGTCCGGAAGACACCCCTCCAATCTTGTGGCCAGGATTTTGGAGTAGAGCTTCGCGTCCAGGTTGAGTAAGGCAATGGGGCGATATGAGGCACATTTTATCGGATCCTTTCCCTGCTTTGGGAGAATGGAAATTATCGCCTCACCCATGGAAGTCGTGACGGCCCGCCGTGTCGCTATGTCATTAAAAAGCGTGGTCAAGTGGGGTCCAAGTTCCGTAGCGAATGTGCGATAGAAAGAGGCAGAGAAGCCGTCGGGCCCAGGGGCCTTATGAGGTTTAAGGGAATCAATTGCGGCTTGTACCTCCTCCAAAGTGATAGCCCTCCCCAGCCCCTCATTGTCCGCTGCCGACAGTTGGGGGATCTCAAGCTCATCTAGATATCGACCTTGCTCGTGTGCATTAGGCATGTCTGCCCGATACAGCGTCTGGTAAAAGTCGTGAAACGCGCTCGCTTTCCCCTCCTCCTGCACATGCGTCGTACCATGATCATCTACAATTTGCTTAATATAGGTCTTCTCTTGCCGGGCCCTTAATTGCCTAGCGAGCATCGTCCCCACCTTGTCCCATCCCACATATCCCCTGGCCTGAAGACGAAGCAGTGTTCTCTCTGCCCTATTGGTATATATTGCATTCAACTTGCCCCGTAATGCCGTGACCTTCCGCAGAGAAAGGACCGACGGGGACACCTTGTGGTGTTCCTCTGCCGCCCCAGCTCCGCCTCCAGATCCAGGCGTTCCTTAGTTTGAAGTCTTTTAAGGGACGACGCGAGGATATGCAATAACCCCTAATGTAAGCCTTAAACGCGTCCCAGTTAGTGGCTAAGGAGGTATCAGCCGGGTCATTCAGAAGAAAAAAATCACGAATTGCTTTGCGGATATCATCCCGGTTCAATCGATCCCGACATAGACACTCTGGGAAATACCATCGAGTAAGCTTAGCGCGTGGAGCCGGCCAGTCAAGCTGACAAGTCAGGGGGGCGTGGTCGGACAGGGCAATAGGCAGCAACTGGGAGCTAGTGACCGCATATAAGAGCGTCTGACTAAGAAAGATGAAATCGATTTGTGAGTATGACCTATGTGCATGTGAAAAAAAGGAGAAATCCTTCGTCGAGGGATTCAGATGCCTCCACCCATCTACGAGCCCCATTTGTGACAAGGATTGTTTGAGCGCAGGAGTGAAGACTCCCCCCCCCCTGTTTGCATGAGTGGAATCTAGTTGAGGGTCCCATATCAAGTTGAAATCCCCCAATATAAGCAAATCGCCCGTAGCAAAACCCGCCAGAGAGTGAAGAAAAGTCGAGAGGAACTCTATTTGACCTGTGTTCGGGGCATACACCGAAGCTATTGTGCAAGGGCGGCCCATGAAGGAGCCAGACACGGATACATAATGCCCCTCTTTGTTCCTCAAAGTGGCGTCATGTATAAAGTGGGCCGAGGAGTGAAAGATTAAACCAACCCCATTTTATTTCCTCCCACTATTGGCCTGGAAAATCTGAGGGTATTGTCTGTGTCGAAGCCTCTGCTCCTCCGAGTGCTTAAGATGGGTCTCTTGGATTGCCACCACTAAAGGAGCCTGATCCCCTATGAACTTCCAAAACTTCTGCCTTTTGTTAGGGGAGTTAAGACCCCTAACGTTCCAGGATAAAAATTTTACTCCCATCTATAGTCGAGATACCATTCTGGCCCCTGGTAGTAGCGTCCCCACCCCCTGTACCTCCCCCATCCTGCCCGTCACCATCCATCCGAAGCACCATGTGAGACCAAACCTGAAAAACCAAAACATTGAGAACGAAAACCAAACAATAACATGACATCACACTCCGTGTCCACATTAGTGTGAGTTCACCGGGGCATGGACATGCCCGCTCCATCAGGTCCTCTTGCAGAAGCAGCCCTCCCGTCCCAAATAGCTTGAGAATAGCAGTACAGTTAGAGGATGGGCCGTGCACTTGTTTTTGGAACTGTTAAGAATTGCAAAGCGCCGATGCGTCGGCTAGGCCCGGAGTGACTATGCCCTCCGAAGGATTCAGCAGCCCCCAGCGGTCTTCTCGAGATACATTGTCAAAGGAGTCACTGGGTTTTCTTGCCACTCATGGTGATCGTGCGCCATCCAGCTGAGGTCTCCGACTCTCCCCTCCGGTCCCCCGACCCTCCCGGGGAGGCAGAGTGCGCTGTCGAAGAGTTGCCCTCTAGTCCCAGTAAGCTCATGGCCCCTTCCACTTCTGTAAAGTGATGGTGCTTGTTATTCAGAGAAAAAGCAAGACCAAAAGGGTATGTCCACCTGTATCGAATGTGCCTGTCTCTAAGGGTAGAGGTGATCTGACGAAATTGCAGTCTGCGCATTAGTGTGGACTGCGCCACGTCCTGGTAGAGGGAACAAGTGCACCCCTGGTACTCGATTGTATCTTGCCCCCGGGCCCTCCGCATCACCATTTCTTTCGTTTTGAAGGAGGCAAACTTAGCGAGGATGTCCCTAGGCCGTTGCTGCTTGCCCTGTTGAGGTGGACCTACCCTGTGCACTCTTTCCAGCAGGATCGGGGTGTCGCCTTCGCCCAGGATATTGCTAAAAAGACTCATGAGAACCCGTTCCAGGTCGGGCCCCTCACGGCCTTCCTCCAGGCCCCGCACCCTAACATTCTCCCTTCGAGACCGGTTCTTGAGGTCCTCACATTTGAGAAGTGCCGCATTGAGTTGCGCCGACAGGGCCTCCGCACCCTCCTCAAGTGGCTGTATCCGAGTCTCTAGATTTTGGCAGTGGGTCTCTAAGTCGAGGGTGCGCGTCCCCACCGAATCGACATCCGTGCGTAGGTCGCAAATTTTAATGGCCATGTCCGACTTGAAGGCTTCTAAAGAGGCATTGATATCTGCCTTGAGCTCATCTCTCAGTTCTCGCTTAAATTCTCTCAGAGTGGCCAACAGGTCGTCTTTAGTCAATGCCATGGTATCCCCTTGCTGGTCGGGACTTGTCGTCGCTCCTTTTCCTGTGCTGGGGGCCCCGAAGAAATTGGTCACCTTAGCAGGTTGTGATTTTTTGGGCGGCATAGAGATCTCGTGGAGCGCCACCTGACGTAGGGAGCACACACGTGTCGAGCACTCCCCCGCTTAGGAGGACCAGGCCCTGCACGCCACCCGGCGCCCCACAGACACCAGCACCCCCCCAAAACACCTGGCACAACTCCCTGGATCACCACCTCAGGATCAGCCGCCGAGACGGGGCCACCAACATACACTGCAGATGACTGCAACCGGAAGAACACGGGCTGGAGAGGCACCCCCGCTAGGCCCAGACATCAGGGTCAGACAGATCCAGAACAGGGGCTCCCGGTCTATTGCACGTTGTCTCCGCCTCAGGTCCTCAGCTGCTCTTAGATCCCCCCCGGCAACATGGCACGTTCCCAGGATTTAGCTGTTGACTGAGGTGAGGCGCCGGGGTCGCCCAGGTCACCGCCTCCGGCGTCTCCGGAGTGGCCAGTAGCAGGTAGGGTAAATTGCTCAGGCAGGCCCCCACTGCATAGGCGATCCTTCTCACCCCCACCCGCCTGTCGTGCTGGGGCTTCACCTGTCCCTCCTTGGGGCCAGTTCGATCTCCACTGTAACGCTGGCGGGCTCCTCTCCGTGCACCCCACCCTCGAGGCCCTCTCACATCCAACGGGGCGCCTTCTTGAGGTCAGGCTGTAGGGTCAGGCTATGTCCTCTTGCGGGTCCCCTCTCATCCCCTGACAGAATTCGTCCCACTGGGGGGCCGTCACGAACGCCCCCAGGACCACAGTGTAAAAACTCCGGTTAAGTGGCACTGATCGGTCCCTTACTGCCACTCCACCGCGCCTTGGCCCCCTCGTGGTCGCTCACCTCTAGGCTCCGACAGGCGTCCTCACCTCACTGCGACGCCGCTTACAGCCTCCACTCCCTGCAAGGTCGCTCTCCACTGCAGCGCAAATGGGCTCCGCGCCCTGCACAACTCCCTCGTAGCCCTCTTACCACCAGCGGGGCGCCATCTTACAGTCAGGCAACAGGGTCAGGCAGTGTCCGCAAGCAGGCCCCCTCAGACCCATCAGCAAAATGTTATCCCACTGGGGGGTCGCCCCGAACTCCCCCAGGACCGCACCTTAGTATTTAATTTAAGGAGCGCCGATCGGACCCATGCCGGCACTCCGCTGCACCTCGGCCCCCTCATGGAAGCTCACCGCTGGGCTCCGGTGTCCGTCCCCGCCTCGCTGCTTCGCCTCGCACAGCCTCCACTCCTGGCAAATCTCCCGCATCCGCCGGTCACATGGCACTCTGACTTGGGGAGGTACCGTTTCTGCACATCGGGCGCTGGGGGCGCGGGTGTATTCAGGGCTCCTCTCCGCCCAGCCGGGTCCTCCGGCAGCCTCCTTACGCCTCGGCCGCCATGTTGGTCACTGTGCCGCTTCGTAGGCCTGGTGATCCCGGGCTATTGCGAGACCGCTGCCGGTTCCGCGGTGCGTTTCACCGGCCCTCACGGCTCCGGAGCCTCACCCACGTCCCCTCCATCGTTTTTAGCCGAATTTAGTCCCCAAAACTGCAGCCTTTATGGACCATGGAACAGGAGCCAGGCAGGATCACGTCCGCACGGCCATGTTAGTTGGCCACGCCCCCCCATTCCCTTTTTAAAGCTGTATTGAACCAGGATTAAAACCTTATTTTTGGCTGCCCATTCCTCTAATCGGTTCAGTAGAACTCTACCCATAAGTTTAGCTGTGCTGTCCAGCAATGAGATTGGCCTATAATTTTTGGGTTCGGATTTATCTCCCTTCTTGTAAATTAGAATTAAAATTGATTTCTTCCATGAATCAGGTGGGCCCACCTTTGTGACAGCATTAAAAACATTTGTCAGCACAGTCCCCCATAAATCTGGCTGATCAATGAAGAAATCTATAGGGATGCAATCCGGTCCTGGCGCTTTATTGATGGAGCACTGGGTAAGGGCTTCTCTGATCTCGTGATAATCAAAGATCAGTGGGAGTTCGATAGGGGGGATCATGGGTACGTTCTGTGGCATCGACCCCTCTGCATTGGGGTCAAATATGCGAGAAAAATATACGACCCATGATTCCTCATCCACTTGGGAATCTAATGTAAGTGCTGATGGTGGTTTGAGAAAGGGGGCATTAATAATGCTCCAAAAATCCTTGGAATTTTTAGAAATCGCCGCTAAGTGGAGTTGTTCCCATGCTTCTTCCTTTAAGATTTTGATTCTATTCTTCCTGGCCTCATTATATTGGAAATGAAGTTGCTTCACTAAGGTCGCATCTCTAGGCGTTGACCCCAAGGCCTGATGCAGAGCTGTTAGAGACTTGGTGCATGTTTGGTCAAACCATCTGAGCCCTGATGTTTTGGAAGTTGTTTTTTTCCTGGATAAATGGTGCCTGACCTCCATTAGTATAGACTCAGATGCATGGTTACTTGAGTTGGATTCGATGCTCGTTCTAGGCACGTTAGAATATCACTCTGGCTCTTTGTGATTATTTTCGGGACAAGGGATGGTTTATCTACTAAGTCCCATTTCAGGGTTATCCCGTTAGTTTTTGCTATCATGGGATAAATGTGCCTTATCTGTTCCGAATGAGATCCTGCCCAGTTCAGTTTACCAGTAATGGCAGCGTGATCGCAAAAATTTAGATAATTATTCTCACATCTAGAAATAAGTTTTTTAAGGGATTCCGCTATGATTATATAGTCAATTGTGGTGCCCTGAGAAGGTGTGGCAAAAGTTTTTTGCAACATACCAGAAGAGATGTCAACCGGATTACAAATCTCTAAGGGGCCCATTACGATGGCGGGCGGAAGCACTACCGCCGTGCTGGCGGATGCAAAAACCACCAGTTACCGCCGGCACGCAGCAGTCCACACGCCCGCCCAATTACGATGCGAAAAGCAGGCCAAACACCGCCGGCAAGCCAGCAACACCGTCCGCCATCAAAGTGCGCCCGCACACGTAGCGGCGCAGCACAACTGACACACACCGTCCGACCAAACACGTCCCGCCCGGCGCATAAATTACGATGCCGCAAACAAACGGCTCCCACGGCAAAGAGACACCGCACGTGAAAGAGAGGCGGAAACACGGACGCAGAGCACGGACAACGAAGAAGCGGCACCCGGGCATGAATCCAGCACTGCAGGCCCTTCCCATGCTTCTGCTGATGCACCACCAAGGACGCAACGTACCGCGGAGACGCAGGTAGGCACACACACAACAAGTGCACGCAAACAGCGCACACAGTGCAAGGGCGGAAAAAGCGGACAACCCCCACCAGCGCGTGCACACTACACATCCACCATTGCATCCACATATGACACACAGGCCAAATCCTAACATCGCGGAACACATGTGTACACACCACCTGGGACTAGGAACCAACCACCCCGTCACGGCCCCAAAGCGCCGATGACGCCGCCACACATGCGCACAACGCAGAGGCCAACCGCAGCGCCATGCATGCGTCGCACACAGACACAGGGACACAACCAAGCAGCACACACATCAGCCCCACCCCGAACGCACATGACACGTGACAGGCCTGCCACATACATGTCCCCAACGCCCAATTCACGGACAACACCCAACGCCACACAACCGACGCACACATGTCAGTGAAGTCACGCAACAGCAGGACACACCCCAGTGTAACAAACATGGCGAAGCACACAGCGGCGGCAACACCAACTAGGAGAAGCAGGGCCCCTACGGGAAGAGGAACGCCAGTACCACACTGAAAAACCCATACCACCCTGCACATATGAACAAGACACATGAAACGGAACACCAAAGAGCCCGGTGACCGACAACAGGTGGCCCAAGAATTACATCCACACACAAGGCCCAACGCAGAGCGGAAAGGCAGCCTGCCGCCCACACAAGGGAGAGCAGACAGCACTGAATGACCTTCCATTCCAACACCGAAACCACAGCCCTACGACAGAAGCCGGTGAATACAGCCATTGTCCAAGAATAGACCAACACAGGCATGCCGAGGAGACCGACCACACGGCAGATAGCGCATATCACAGAAGCACACAACGGACGGGGAGGAAAGAAGAAAACACTCCCCCATGTCGGCCACATGCAAGTTAATTGGAAGGAGTCACACAGCACCGACCTTGAACTGTCTGAGAAGCATGTGGGAAGAGGGCCCGTGTCCTCCAAACAAGCCAACAGAACACAAGTCCTGTCTCCCCACGACTACACAGAGCTCACAGCAACCCCGGAGCGTGCACATTGCAGACTGCACACACAGCCGGAGCACGCCACCTCTACGAACCGCTGCGAAATGGCAACTGCAACACACCTACCCAACTACGCCGAAGAGCTCAAGCTGTACCAAACCAGCACGATACATACATTGGGATGCGATCTCCTGTCCCTGCTGAACGTAAGTTACCGACTGACTTACCGCATCACATTGTTCAGCTGCGTCATGCCCGTCTTCTACTGTCGGAGGTGTCCCTACCAGCATCCCGTCGAGATATGCCTCTCCAACCCGGCATGTCTGAAGGCGGACCTGCTACCACTACTCCTCCCTCTGGACGCACACGACAGGGCCTGCTCTGCCTATGGGGGCATGGCGTATGTGGCCAACATCGCACGCGCACTGAAATGGAACCACTGTGCCTCCACACGACGGATCATCGAGAACAGCTACATCGAATGTCACCCAGCATGCCCCATCATGGTCCTCCAAGGGACAACCTACGAACAACACCTTGACAGCCACCATCCGCTTCATTGGCTGGCAAACATGTACACCACCAATGACATGGAAGCCCTGCTGGACGGCATCGCATACCTGACAACCTGTAAATACGTCGGACCACAACGCAGGTTCCCGAGTGACCTATGATGTCCAACCCCGCACCCATGCTTAGCTTCCGCACGGACTGGCCAGTCACCACCACAACAGCCATACCAAACGACCGGCAACTGTAACCACACCATCAACGACATCGCCATGACATCGGATATGACCGGGACATGCACACTGTTCCCCATCACATCCAGGAACACCGCATGCATCGTGGGAGGCAGTGGCATGGGCTCTGTGTATTGCACCCACATGGACGGAACTGCACGAACAACCAGGACACGACATGGATCCAGCGCCCATGGACACACACACCGCTCAGTGGACATGAATAGGTCGCCTGGAGTCTGTGGGTGCTGCACCCCTCCCACCCCCGCCCCGGGAATCCCATACCAGGACCTTTGCATGGACGACAAGTGCATACAACAACAACACGACCCCAGTGACTGTGACATGTCCAGTAACCACCACAGTGCAACAACAAGTGGCACGCCGCTGCATGCACGCAAGCACATGCCCTGATGTCATCTCACATGCACGCGTGCATGAGGAACAACCGCAGCAAACCTGTCACATGGAACTGAGATGGACTGTGCCCATGATGCCAAGCGGTCTGGTAGGCTACATGTATACCGTCTGTGTCAAAGTCCGCAGCTCCGCAGCTATACGTAAATGTACATTAGCACAGCCTTGGCCAAGCAGATGTAACCCCACACCCTATCCCATTTGTAATCATGCTCAGTATATCCTCAACATGTATTCCGCTGCCAGTAGTGTCCACTATACTGCATCACAGAGGACAGAAGACTCAATATAATGTTTGAAACCAAAACTGTCTCCGCTGACTCATTTCACAAGTACGAATGAGAGAGGATGAGAGTATGTGAAGTACACGGCAGTCGTGACATGACCATGTAGTCCACTGGTATTGGATGTCAACGCAAATGAGTAGCACTACTGTGGAAGACACACATGTGTCGTGTGAAGTCGTATGGACGCAGTGCTCAGGTGGGTGGGTGCGACGGGTAGATGCGCACATGCCAAGTTGGAGCACGCCGTGTTGGGAGGGGTCATGAACAGTACACCACCGCTTCCCTGGGCATTGTGAGAGGACACCTGTCGGGGGAGTGAACACGTGTGTGCACAGCAGCCGGGCACACGTACAAAGCGGTACCAGGCGCACCTCAGCCCACCCTCTGTGGACAAGCTGGATCCTGTTGTGCGCCCGCCATGCCCCTTGACAAGGCATACACAGCCCCAGTCGACTAGGTGTAACCCCAACATAGTCAATCCGCACAGGCGATACAGGGCACGGGATGGCAGTGGAGCATGGTGTGTGAGAGGTCTCCTCGCGCTCCTCCTGGTCATATCACGCAGGCAATAGAACCTCAACGTCCAGCATGGCAAAAAGTCAAATGGAAGTGTAGGGGGACGCACCACAGCACGAGCAGCACTGACGTCACGGGAGGTGGCTCGCACCATCCCATCCATTGCCCATCATACCAACCACGCCACATGCCATTGCGACTAAGTGCAAGCGCGTGCGCCACCACCCCTGAGCCCTCCCCAGAGAGGCCAAAGAGTGAATGTGTGGGCCATCAGCCACAGACGGACGCGGCCTGGCCGCAAGGGCAGCCACAGCCACTGGGTGTCGCAGGTGGCGGATCCGGAAGGCGAAGACTGTGATGCATAGTCCATGCAGGCCGGGTCTCCATTTGGGGCACCACGCAGGTGGACAGGCGTCCCGCCACACATCATACCCTGAGACAGCCCACTCGTGCAACTGGACCCACACATACACTCCTTGCCCTCTCTGGTGCGAGCTTGGGGCTGCCTGTGCAAGCGCTAGCCTCGCAGGTGAGCATGCATATTGGGGGGCGAGGGGAGGACATGAGGGCTGGGGCGAAGATGACTGTATCACTGTCAGTTAGTACAAGGGATGACCCAGATGTGGAAAGGAAGAGACGTGTCCCGTGTGTACTGCAACTAGTCGCCAATCCAACTACCCCCATGTCCGGAATGTAAGCCCGCACCTAGGCCCGCCCATCCGCCACATCGAACATACCACCAGCACGACAACCTTCCCATTCGAAACACTGACTGGGGGTGGCGACCAGTGAACAATCATGTGTAGCCTACCCACGTGTACATGTGGGCCCTCCATGATCCATGTCACCTGCGGCAAAGACATGACATGCGCAATGAGGGAAGTGAGGAGAGCTGTCCGGCCCACGCGCAGAAGGTGCATCAGCTCCACAGACCCAGCAGCGAGTCCAGCAGGGGTCACATGTGCAGGGGCAGCTGTGCCTGATGTGAAGGCACATGCATATAGACAGCACATCGACCAATGTGTAGTCTGCTCACATCCACAGTCCATCATCATGCGGACATAGGAATTGAACACAGGGCAACACATCTTAGTTGGTGCACCCACCGTGACCAACAATGCGCAATCATCGACGTACCCGCCCTGTGCATGGCCCCCCACCCAACGGAGGCACATCCAGTGCCACCATCCCACACACACAAGCCTTCCACGGAACATGCTGTGTCCAATGGTCAGTACAGAGTCAGCGCCCATCTGGTGGATCCTGAACAGGAGACACATGCACACACATGCCAGCTCCCACTATGTACGTCTGCCACCTGGCACGTGCAATGTAACCTCTCACCTGTGACGTGTGACTGCAAGCACACAGCCGTCTTGGCATGGGGCTGTCAATGTGGACACCAGTCAATGTTTCGGGAGCTGTGATCCGTACAGTGCTGTACATAGGGTGCAGTGCTGACACCTACTACTGTCTCATATCCCCTCGTGCCACAGGTCCCACTTGTATTGGCCGCTCAGCCCGTGCCCACATCGTCGTCGTCGTGTGCCATACTCATCCAGCCTCGGAAGCAGTTCCATGCTCAGCAGACACTCATGTTGCCGTGGCGTTGCCGCTTGACGAATATGCAGTCAGTCCCCATCAGCACGCCCCGCAAGTCATTGGGGCCTAGATCCCCATGTGCATGCACATGGCAGTGGTATGTCTCACTTGCCATTGCCATTGTTGGGAGACCTGTGTAAGTGTATTGTGGCCGTGCCGTCCCAGCTTGACAGCTGGGCTGTGGCTCATGTGCTTGCTCAGTCATGTCAGTGATGTGTATGCGAAATTGCTATGTGCCGTGTTGCTTTGACATGTGTCCTCTGCCATTTAACCCAGGCGGAGACCGAACATTGACCGCCCATACCAATTGCTGGCGGACATGGACGATACAGAGGTAATCAGGAAGTTTCGGCTGGACAGGCCAACTCTGCATCGACTGTGTGCCATGTTAGAGCCCCATCTCCGTCCCCGCAGGGTGTATCCGACTGCTGTCACCCCCACGGCTAAGGTGATGGCCGCCATGCATTTCTTCGCCACTGGGTCATTCCAGCACACAGTGGGCAGTGGAGGAGGGATGTCCCAGCCCATGTTCAGCAAGGTGCTGAGGGATGTACTGGCAGCCATGATGCTGTACCGGAACAGGTACATCAGATTCCCCAGGGCTCGTGAATTGGCGGCAGTGAAGGGTGCATTCTATGCCCTTGGCAGAATCCCACACGTCGTGGGAGCCATTGACTGCACTCATGTTGGCCTTGTTCCACCACAGGCCACTGAGCACCTGTACCGCAACAGGAAGCACACGCACTCCCTGAATGTGCAAGTGGTGTGCCTTGCGGACATGGTGATCACCCACATGTGTGCAAAGTTTCCAGGCTCGGCCCATGACGCACACATAATGCGCAACAGCATCTTGCCACGACTGATGGCCAATCTGCAACAGGATCGTGGCTGTATTGTCGGTGAGTATGTGGAGTGGTGTAGCGTGCTGGTTGTGCGATGCTGTCCCCTGTCCAGTTGGAATAGCAACGGTTCTCTGTGTCCCTCACACCCAGGTGACTCTGCGTATCCGAATGGGGCATGGCTGCTCAGTCCATTGAGGAATCCTCGCACCCCAGCAGACGATCGATACAATGAGGCACATGGGAGGACCAGACGTGTGGTCGAGCGTACCTTTGGCCTCCTCAAGTCCAGGTTCAGGTGCCTGGACCGCACCGAGGGTGCACTGGCGTACTCCCACAGAAGGTGTGCCAGATAGTGGTGGCGTGCTGCATGCTGCACAATCTGGCCATTCGGAAGCAGATCCCCCTCATTGTGGATGACGGAGATCAACCAGGGCCCCAGCCCGCAGACCAGGACAGCTCGAGTGAGGTGGACAGCGGAGAGGAGGAAGCTGGGAATGTGCGCCAGCAGCTCATCGCCCGCTACTTCACTTGACGGTGAGTGTCCATGTACGACGGATGATGTGTCTGTATCTATGCAGGTGTGTGTGTGCTGTGTCAGGGTGGCCGTATGTTCACTGCGTGCAGTGTGTCAACGCTCCATGGCCAGGGTAGTATGCCACTGTTGGTGACTGTGGCATTGTGCCCTATTGCTCTGTGCGATGTGTGTACATTGCTTGTAGTTGTTGACATGTACTGTGTGATGGGTGTGTGACACACTCATTGAATGTGCTCCTGTTCTGTCTCCCACCCCTAGGTCCCTACAGGTCCTCCGGATTCCATTGCCATGCCACGCATCAGGTGCCTTTCCGCCCAAGGTGGCCGTTGTATTCCGTACAATAAAGACACAGGGCACAAACAGCAGTTAGTGAAAAAGGTGCATTTATTACAAACTGTGACATGTGATTGTGTGTAAGGTGATGACAAAAGTGGTGCATGCAGTGACAATGAGCTGTCGGTCATGGCTGCGTGATGATCAGGGTGTACCCACTGGTTCTATGTCCATAGTCCAACACACACATGCCATCCAGATGGCTGTGTGGAGTGGGATCGTAGAGCAAGTCAATGCAGTGGCTGGTCAAGGAAGGCTGGCGGAAGGCTGGCTGGCTGCCTCACTTGCGACTGGAGCGTGCGAAGTCCTCCCGGGAGATCTGTTTCCTCTTCGGACGGCCCCTTCCACGTTTGGGAGGGGGTGTGTGGTGGCGACCTGCTGGTGGTGGGTGAGGTGTGCTCACTGGCTGTGGACGCAGGGGAAGTGGACACTGCTGCCCGAGCCTGCGCCCTAGCAGGTGGTGGCGGAGGTGGTGTTGCTGGCCTTGCCTGTGACCCCACCGCCACCACCAGCTGGCCCATGAGGTCCACGAGTTGGTCCATACGGGACACGAATTGGCCCATATGGGCGTCCATGGACCTCAGCACCCCCAGCACCTCCCGCGTGTCAGTAGCAGACCTGGCCCATTGTCCTTGGGCCTCTTCATAGGCCCCAAGGACTCTGGCCATTTGAGGCAGGGCATGGCTCCCAGGGGAGGCTGGCGTTTCCCTGACCCTGCTCCTCCTACCAGTCCTGCTGCCACCGGCCTGCCCACTAGCCACATTGCTCACCACGGTCCTCGCTGTGGCTCCCAGGGTGGATCCAGTCGGCCGGGCCACCACCTGCGCTGGGGCTGGTGCCAGCGAAGACGTGGTGGTGGTGGAGGCGGTGGTGGTCGGTGCGGCGATGGTGGCGGTTGCGGCAGTGGTAGTGGCCGCAATGACCGTGGGTGTGGCCGCAACGACAGTGGCAGCAGGGGACTGGGACTGTTCAGCATCCCTGGATGATGGGTTGGTGGGTAGGAGGGGTCCTGGGGAGCGGCTGGGCCCTGCCACGCCAGATGGGCCAGCTTGGTGGTCCGTGTCCGAAGAGGTGGACAGATCCTCCAGATCCGTGTGTCCTCGTTTGGGGCTTGTAGGCTGGCTGTGCTGGCTGCTGTCTCCATCCCCAGCGTCCAGCAGTTCGTCACCTGTGGAGAGAATGAGATTTGTTATTGTGTTGCACCTGGCGAAGTATGTATTAGTCGTCTGACATTGGCAGTTCGTGCAATCTCGTACATGGGTTTCCCGGAGGCGAGTGTGTGGCTGTGGCATCTGTAGTTGTGTGTGCTAGGCAATGGGACTGTGTGCTGTGCACATGTGGCATGGGACGGATTGGCCATGCCGATGGGTGTGTTGCTTTGCCCCTACTCATTGTGACTCTGGTGTATGCGGGCTCCTGGCCCATCCTGGGTCTGGTTTGTACTTTGCTTTTGGAGTTCAAATGGAACGCTTAGGAACGCATATGGCAACATGGGGGCCATGCCCCAGATTCGCATTTGGGATGGAATATGCTTTTGGGGTTCAAATGGAACGCTTAGGAACGCATATGGCAACATGGGGGCCATGCCCCAGATTCGCATTTGGGATGGAATATGCTTTTGGGGTTCAAATGGAACAGCTTAGGAACGCATATGGCAACATGGGGGCCATGCCCCAGATTCGCATTTGGGATGGAATATGCTTTTGGGGTTCAAATGGAACGCTTAGGAACGCATATGGCAACATGGGGGCCATGCCCCAGATTCGCATTTGGGAGGGAATATGCTTTTGGGGTTCAAATGGAACGCTTAGGAACGCATATGGCAACATGGGGGCCATGCCCCAGATTCGCATTTGGGAGGGTATATGCTTTTGGGGTACATGCTGTGAGCCATGGGTGCCGAACGTGACATGTGTTGTGGCAGCATGACAGTGCATGGTCTGAGGTGTGTGCATGCCTGACATGCCCTGCATATTTGCTGTCTGTTGTGGTTACTGGACATGGCATTGGACGCATCGTCATGAGTGAGTGATAGTTGTGTGCCAGCCAACGTATTGCAGTTGTCCCATCTCCTTGGTGTGCGTGCTGCCCTGTGCCATGTGCATCACTGCAGTGCTCGGGGGGTGTGGCCCATGTTGTGTGTTGTTGCTCACAGTGTGTCGTGCGCTTAATTGACTTCTGGCACATGGTTGGTCATGGGCATGTGTCTTAGCGTGACTGCTGTATGTGTGGCAGCTGTGCGGATGACATGCCTTTCATGAGACTGGGGCTGACGGATGGGATGGATGGTATGTTGTATGTGCATGGTGTGTCTGTGTGTTTGATGGGTTCAGTGGTGTTCGTGTGCATTTCTGTTGTTCCGCTCTGTTGCGTCTAGTGTTGTTTGTCTTACATAGGCGTAGTTGTGGGGTGTGTGGTTGACAGGCAGTAGGGGCTACATGGACAGGACTTCAATGGTGTTTCGGTTGTGTGTGATGAGTTGCACAGTGGCTGCCGTGTGGGACTATATTCAGTGTGGCTTGTGCATGCAGACGTGGCTCCTTGGGTGTTGCTATGTCTGTGATGGGTCATGTGGGGTGTGAGTCTGCTGTTCATGTCCGTGTGCACATTGTTCACTTGTTCGTGACGGTGGGCGGTGCTGCGTGTTCGTGTGCTACGTGACATGTCCCATGTGTTGGTGGTGTTATGGTCCTCATGCCTCCAGTAATCCAGCCCTGTCCAGTTTCCCACCTGCAAGTTGTTCGTGCGTGCACTGTACTGGATGCCACATGGCTCTTAGCGGGGGTGCTCCATGTTGCAGGTCTGTGGGGGTGGGGGGTGTAGTGGGTCGTGGGGGTGGCTGTACACCCACTGACACCGATTGCTGTGGACCGTGATGTCTGCCTTTCGGCTGTCGTTGTGCACTGCGGTGGCTGACACGTGGGTGTGGGGTGTGGGGATGCTCCTCCTTGCTGTGCTGTGGGACTGGGGCCTGGTGTGTGTTGTACTTGGGCTGTCCCCCTCCGACCCACTGCACTTTGTGTTCCTGCCACTTACCTGTTACTTGTCGGTTGGTGCAGCTGTGCCTGACACATGGGTGTGGGGAGTGCTCCACCTTGCTGGTCTGTGGGAGTGGGGGCCTGGTGGGTGTTGTACTTCAGCTGTCCCCCCTCCGACCCACTGCACTTTGTGTTCCTGCCACTTACCTGTTACTTGTCGGTTGGTGCAGCTGTGCCTGACTGTCAGGGTCTAAATCCCTTTTGCTGTCTGAACCACACAGGAGCAGAATGACGCTAGGTCCCAATACCCTTCTCAGAACCAACCCTGCTAGGTCTTTTAGTATTCCATTGCAGGTAAGTTCTAAGGGGGGAAAAGGGGTTGGGGACAGAGAAGAGACTGCTCCAATATTCTGCCTGTTCAGCTACGTCTTCTTCTTCTTACTGGACTGCAACATTAACATGTAAAAACCTTTATTTATTGTGCCTTTTAACTTACTGTTTTTCTATGGTGTATAAATAACTTATCTTACCAGAATGTTTACTGAAGCTTACTTCTCTTCTACTTCTCATGTATTGTTTGCTAGGTTGTATGAGAAGTCTTCACTCAGATCTCTTTCCTTTTCGTTCTCAGGTACAATCTGCACTTGATCCTGCTATTCCTTAATGTAAGAAAGATAAGGTAAGTATTTATTTCTGTATTCCTAATTTATGTATTATTTGGGTTTCTCTTTCTTTCTATTAACTCACTGTTAAGAGACTGGAGTGGGCCTTGAACTGGGGTTTCTGTAGTAGGATGACTGGTTTTCTGTCTTTAATTAGTTTTTTAAACAATGCTTCAGAACTTAGGTTAAATGTTAAAAGGAAGCGTTCCTTTTATTCAGGCCTTTGGTTTTTAATGTTTGCTGGAAGCACTGCCATACGTGAGGAGAACATTACTGGAGTTCTCTAACACATGGCATGAGAAAGAAACATGCCGGGCCTTTGACCCTGACTTCACCTTTTAATTAATTCTCAGAAGAGTGAACAAGTTTCAGTCTAAGAAGACACTGCGTGTTGAAAGGTCACGCCTGCGTCTGACAGATTCTGGAACAGCTGAAAAAGACAGCTGATTCAAAAAGCTTTTTATTTAATCTTCTCAGCTAAGGAAAGCAATTACTAAAAAAGTATTTCCAGTTTTCAAATGAAGGAAAATATATTCTGACTTGTTTCCTTTTTTTCTCTTTAAATAGAAATTTACCTCTGACACAATAACCTTTTCTCACAGAATGTTTTATATTAGCTACAAGTTTAACACTAACCTGATTAGTGAGGGAATGTAGTTCCGACTGAAGCTAACCCCGATTTTATCGCAACTACCCTAACTGACTTCCACGACGCTGGGAAAACAGGTGCTCTTCAAATTATTTCTTCAGTGAAGTGCACAGTGGAATGTTGAAGCACACTTCACCTGATGTCATGAAGCCTAAAAGACTAGACTGCTAACAGTGGTGTGCTGTCGCAGTATGTGCATGTTGGCAGCCATCTTGGAGTTCCATCGGTGCCAACAAGCACTCCAGCTTGAGGGATTATCTGACTTTTGGTAAGTTTGTAGGGGGAAAATGGTAGCCAGCATACAGTTAGAAGGAGGAAACCTCCCGTGAGTCCTGACACTGACACATGGGTGTGGGGAGTGCTCCTCCTTGCTGTGCTGTGGGACTGGGGCCTGGTGTGTGTTGTACTTGGGCTGTCCACCGTCCCACCCACTGCACTTTGTGTTCCTGCCACTTACCTGTTACTTGTCGGTTAGTGCAGCTGTGGCGGACACATGGGTGTGGTGGGTGCTCGTTGTGGCGCTTCTGGCATATTTGGGGACCTGTTGGTGGTTACGTGGCTGGCTTAGTGTACACATGTCCCCACGCATCTTACAGTTGTTCGGTTTGGGCTGTGTGTGGTAGTGTCTGTTGCATGTGTGTGTGATGTGTTGTGTATTGTGTGCTGGACATGGGGGTGTTTGTCCCTGGGAGCTGTGGCATGGTAGTTGCGCATGTGAGTACATAGCGGTGTGCTGGTATACATTAGTTTGTACTTACCAGCCTCCACTCCCCCTGCTAATCCGGCGAGGATCTCCGGATGGATTACGACTCGCACCTTCTCCTCCCACGCTTTGAAGGTCTTAAAGAGCGCGGGATTCCCTCCGCCAGTGACGGCAGCCAGCTCTCTGTTTTTGCCCTCCTTCTTCTTGACCAGGCTCTTTACGTCATTCCAACGTTTGTTTATCTCGGTTCTGTTCCTGGGCAGGGTCCCGACTGCATTGACCTGGTCTACGATCCGGGTCCACATTCTGTTTCTGGTGGCTAGTGGTGTGTGCTGGACCATGTTCCCATAGATTTGTGGGTACACCTTGATGATCTCGTCGACCATGACCGTCAGCTCCATGGGCGTGAACTTGGGCATCCTTTGTGGTGCCATGGTGTTTGTGGTGGTGGTGCGGTGTGTGTTGTGTAATGTGCAGGGGGTTTGTGGTGCCGGTGTTTGGTGGTGGTGGTGGTGGTGGTGGTTGTGATGTGTGCGTTTCTGTGGTGTGCTGCTGTCCTTGCTGTGTCACTGTGTCCTCTCCTCTCCTCTCTGGTTTGCAATGTAGCAAGGGGTTGTGGTCTGTGGGAGTGCTGCTTTTGTACTCACCTATGTGGGTGTGTCCTCATGGTCTGTTGTTTTCAGGTGTGTTGTGTCTGGGGTTCTGGCCTTTGTATTTTTTGTTTGTCCGGGGGTGTTTTCGGGATGTGTACTGTGCTTGTGTATTTGTGCGTGCCTTGCTGTGTGGACTTGTTGGCCATGTTGTGTGCTATTGGTTTTGTGTGCGGATGGTTTCTGTGCAGGTACGTGGGCGCCATGGCTTCTGCCGTGTCGATTCTCATCCGGCGTTGTTTGCGCTGGCGGGCGGTATTTTTGTTGTTTTTCCGCGCTCATGGCGGTGCGATCGTAATTTCAAGTGCGGTGTGTCGGCCGTGAGGGCGGGCGGTTTTGTGTTGTCGTGCGTGTTTCCGTCCGTGGCGGGCGGTTTGACTCCGACTCGGACGTTGGCGGGCGGTATTTTGTGTGATTTTTCCGCCGATGGCGGTTTTCGGTTTGTGTAATCGTAATGGCGTGGTCGGTGTTCAGGCGGTGTGTGCGGGCGGATTTTTGCCGCTTCCATGCCTGGCGGATTTTTTTACGCCGGGTATCGTAATGGGCCCCTAAGTTATTAATCACTAGAAGTCTATTCAGAGCTTCCCCATACTGATTATGATTAAAATGATATAAGGGGTCACCTTCATCGTCATTAAAACCACATGCTGCTGAATTTGATAGCTGACAGCAATGTGCGTTAAAATCGCCCAGCCACAATATTTTTGGTGTGTTTTTAAAGTGCTAAAGGTATTGTTAATGTCTACCTCCAGCTGATCTACAACGTTTTTCATGTCTCCTGTAAAATTGTTATTATAAAAGTTAACTAAAACAATAGTGTCTTCATCTGGACCTTTTAAAAATAGTAAGTGGTAAAAGGGGGAGACATTATAATATAACACAACTTCCAATCGTAGTGTGTTTCTGAGTAAAGTTAAGATCCCTCCCCTAGCTCTTCGTGATCTTGATGGGAGGGCGGGAGTGTGAAAGGAACGGTAACCATCCAGATTAGTCGGCTCAGTCTCCCATATTTCTTGAAAACAGATCAGGTCATACATGGTAACAATATTTATCCAGCCTGGATCTAAAAAATTTCTACTCAGACCGGCAATATTCCATGACATAAATGAGATTGGTTTAGGATGATCATATATTTTGATTACAGGTATGTGAGTTGCAGGGACCCGTATAGGGGTATTTTGAACAGGAGTTGAAGTGCTCCTGTTCAATTTATGTCAATCGCAATCCTCTAAATCTGTTAGGACATTGAATCTATTATGTGTAGGAAGGGGGGCGGGATACGGACCCGGAGGTTGTTGGGGAGGCATAAACAGGGAGAATGGAGCGGGGGCCAATGCAGGGTATTGTCGACCCCGCAGCCTCTGTATATTGGGTTTGTAAAAATATCCCAACGGTAAGGCAAATATCTGTGTGAGCAGTGTTGGACCAGTAGGGAGTCTCTGTAATAGATACCGGACCATTTGTGAAGAATTAAAATTTACCACCACACAATTGCCCTCAATACATTTCCCCGAGTCCCCCACCCAGCCCACTCTTCTGGCCATTAAAATATATGGCAACATCGCCTCCCTACCCCCCCAAATTGATTAAGCCAATGACTTGCTTTAGACATCAATTGTTCTGTGGTCTCCGTTTTATTACTGTGTAGTCTCGGAACATTTGTTAGTATTACAACATAAGGACAAGCTGCCGGGAGAAGTGCCAACTTCGTATAGTTGTCATTGAGACCCTTTTTGCCTTTTTGCCAGTTTGATCCTTTGGTCTGGTCTTATATCGAGTCTTAAGGAGGGCAGAGTAGTATCCTTAGAAGTTCCTTGAGATGGAATACCCCTATTGTTGTCACTAGTTAATTTCGAGGCCATGGGATTAGAATTTTGAACAACAGGTTGTGGCTGATTGTTGGGGGGATCTAATGCTATTTCTCCCAGATTCGTATTTCTCCTTGGTCTCGTTGAGCCTTGATTAGCTGAACAGTTAGTATGGCAGCCGACGTTGGGATGATTTTGGTCTCCCCCTGCAGATCAAAGAGCTTCTATATTTGCCTCAATTCTGGAAAGTCTGTCTATCAATGGTTGGATTAAAACGGTAAATGACTGTTCTATCTTTAAAATCAAAGAGTACGAAAAGGATGAATAAAATGCATTAGAATTTTGAGGTGCAACAGTTTTTTCTTTTGTTGACCTCCCCCCACCTTTTTTTTTATTTGAGGGGGGTTCTAATGGGCCCGAAGGGGAGGGTGAGTGATTGGGTATACAAGAAATCAGGCGTTTAGACTGCGTAATAGTAGGCTCTAAGTTTGTAAGTAGGGGATCTAATACAGGCGTAATGTAGTCCTCCGTATTTAAAAGCTCAGTCCGAATAATGGGCACAACCATTTCCCCCACAGAACAGATAATCTACGTTCAACAGATAAAATCTCCTTATCCAGTGCATCAGTGGCTCTTAGAAGAAAGGAGTCTAAAGTGTTCGTAGGCTCACCTCCATTAGTTGAAATTGTAGGTTTCCATTTCCCCATCGTATAAATTGAATCTGGGCCTCTTGCACAACTACTGCTGTACACGTTAGAGGGGGGGGCCCAGCCTCCTCCGGGCTCTGACGGGCGCAGACGGGCCCGCCCTTGGCCCATGCATGCCCGCGCGCCTTCTGCGCTGCGGAAGCCCGGAGCTGCTTTATGCGCCACCTGGCGCAATTCAAAATGCGTAGGTGGCTCCTGCTGCAAGACCCACTGGGGAATGCAGTCCCCGCAAAGACAAAGTGCTGGCGTGCAGTGAAGGGCTCCCGCACCGGGGGAGCCCGGAGCAGCTTTATGCGCCTCCTGGTGCGATTCAAAATGCGTAGGTGGCTCCTGCCGCAAGACCCACTGGGGAATGCAGTCCCCGCAAAGACAAAGTGCTGGCGTGCAGTGAAGGGCTCCCATGCCTAGATATCAGGTAATAATGCCTACAAGGGTTTTTTTTCAAATACAATTCAGCTGGATTTTTAGAGACAAATTATAAAGGTCCTAATCAGTGGCCTAAAATATATAAGTTCATAAAATCAATTGCAACAAATTACAACAAAATAAATCTGAAAGAACAAACAGACGGATGTATACTTTTCTAATAAAATTTATGTAATTAAATAATATGAAAGTAGGGTACAAAATACAGTTCACAAAAACAAAAATGACCGAGATTCGTAGCCTTTACAATAATCATGTCTCGTGATCACTTTTGTAGGAACCCATTTCTTATATTAATTAACATATGGAAATCATCATTAGAACACAATGATTGACTCCTATATAACAATGTAATTGAAAATGGGAGGCAAATGTCGAAGTTTCGGTCTTATCTTCTGTAGTATCTAGCAGACCATTTTCAGGACTAAAGGTTCATGTGTAGACTGAAGACCCCTACATAAAATAATAAATAAATAAATTGTATATGTCAGCCAAAGACTTCATGAGAAAAAAAGATATACACCCAAAGTGAAGAAAGGCGGAATTTATGTATTGTAAAGTGAGCAAGATTTACTAAAAGATTGATAACGTTTATTGAAAGAATTATATTACAGGTAGGACAGACCATCACCTACCTAATGTGTATTAAAAGCCAAAAAGTGCTCACTTGAATTAAAAATGTGTATTAACAAATCTATGGATCATCCAAAATACAGGTCTCAGCGCAATCTGGAGTAAATAAATGAAATATCTTCCAGTATCTAACAAGATGGAAATATTCTTGAAGCATACTTAAAAATTTAAGGACATATATTGTCTCAAAATTATTTTAAAGAAATCCAAGAAAGCATGCGCATGTAAATCATGGTCAGAATAAGTTGAGGATGCCTCTTAAAAATAGAGGAGCTTAACAGACATGTCGGTATAGTGTCAGCTTGTTGTTTAATTAAACAAAAATATATGGCTTATTAATCATGAGATATCATCAATGACAGTTTAGCCAGTATGACACTTTTATTATGAACTAAACAAAGAATAATCCTTACTGATCTTTAAACAACATATTTGTCTCGAGTCACTAGCGGTGATAAAATAAGGAGGATTATGTTAAGGCACATAGGGGCCTATTAGCAATAACCGGCGATAATTATCGCTAAGCGCACTTAGCGCTAGGATAATTATCGCCGGCTATCGCAGGTTTCTATCGCGGAGATAGCGTGCTATCAGCAACGCTTATCTCCAATGCGATAGAAACCCTGAAGAACAGATGGGAATATCGCTTGAAAACAAGCGATATTCACACTGTGACCAGTGTTAGCTTGGTGATAGCGAGGGGATTTAGCCATGTAATCCACCTCCCATTGGATTACATGGCTAAATCAGGTTTGGACCAGGCGTTAACAAACCAGCGCTAAACGTGTTTAGCGCTGGTTCGTTAATCACCTCCCCTGCCTCGCTAATAGGCGATAGCGACCTTAGCGACTGTTTCCAGTCGCTTTTAGGTTGGGAATGCCTACTTTGCATGCCATTAGCGATAAATATCGCTGGCATGCAAAGCGGCACCCAACCCGGTCGCTATCGCTTAGAAGCTGTCGCTAACAGAAGTTAGCGACAGCTTGCTAATAGGGCGATTGAATTATCGCCGCTTTAGCGGGAAAAAGTCCCGCTAAAGCGGCGATAATCACGTTGATAATATGCTCCTCAGTATTATAGAATAATTGTCGTAATAGTGCCACTGTAGTATAATCTATATAGAAAGTTTCGTCGGTAAGAAAACTCTAATCAAAGTGCCAAATGTAACGATGACGATACAATTATAAGGCAAACTGTTAGGTACTTTATTTCGAACCACAAAATGGTGTTAAAACAAGAAGAAAAAATGAGCCTTACTCTAACCAGTGGAGAATAACTTCCCACAGTCTTAAGGGAATTGTCGCCGTGAAATTAGTAGCGATTTGACACTCATGCTACGGAAAAAAATACCGGCAGCATAAGAGTAGTCTAATTGCTTGACTGAGTGGCTGTATGATAAATTTAGTAGTCTTGATCAACTTACTTGTCGATTCCTCTTGACGCATTTGTAGTCTGCGTTCTGAATCAAACTGACACGCTTAATTGAAATTGACACAGTATATATATAGTTCTGAGTATCGTGACATCATGTGGGCTCTTGAAACCTCAAATATGAGGCGGCCATCTTTGAAAAGTAAATCAAAAGAAGTGCCCGATTATGATCTTTTCGTAATCAGACATTGCAAATCGGATGCATTGGTGTCATAACTTAGGAAGAATTGAGAAACATCTTACTGGAGTGCCGTAGAATAGAATCCTAATATTCTGAGCAAAATGAATTGCAAAGAGGATTGAAAAAAATATAGAATTAGAATGTGGTGGCCATCTTGAGATGTAGAAACATCACCCAAAAACGGGTATCAGGCCAATTCAATCCCAGTGTGTGTCAAATCATAAACAGAATAGTTAGTATTTTTATATGGAAAGTAGAATCAATCAAAACCCAGTGTATTAAGAAAGAAAAGAAAAGAAGAGAGAAAAAAAAGAAAAAGCAACAGAAAAAAGAGGAAAAAAGAAAATTGGCCTTTCGTTATCGGTCATACAATTTTGTCACAATTATTGTACATTTTAAAGACTATAAGTTATGCAGTTTGTTGATTTTACGAACTTGAGGCCACAATTTAAGTAATGGCAAGATTTAATTTCCAACTCAGGACTATGTAATAAACTGTTGTGTAGTATTTAAATTTTAAAAAAATGAAGCTAGATATAGGTTTGAACTCCCGTTTTTTTCGCGAGTTCTCCGTGATGATCGCGAAAACATCACGAACATAGGAATTGCTTTTTGAAAGAGAGGAAAAGGGTTAACAGACACTAACCATTCACAAGAGATAGTGTAGTCTAAAATGAAAGACATGATTTCATTTGCTGCTTTTCTCATGATCATAGAGTGCAAATTTGAAGAGGTTGCCATTTTATGGCCGCTTTGTATGAGAGTTGTGTACCATTCTTGTGCTTAAAACCTAACAGTGTCAAATCTATCCACAAAGAGCTAAAACAACAATATAGGGGTTGATTCCGATCTCGGCCGGAAGCGCACCTAACACCATTCGTCCGGAAAAAAACCAAGCCGAACGCGTGTTTCCCGACCGATTCGAACATGCGTTCGAACGAGCAAGTACGATGCGCATAACTGGCCAGATCCTGACCCAGCCGTACGTACCAATTCCAGCTCCTGTTCCCCGCCCGAGCTGGATCCGTAAACGCCGATTCGAGTCGCACGGAAGTAAATAGACAGCACCTTCCGGCCGGACTAGTACGATGCGCACCCCGTACGCGCCAAACCCGTCGCTACATCCGGCACGTCAGAGCATCCGGGAGAGCCGCACATAAGCTCCGATTCGCGCCACAAGACGATCCACGGCTACGAGACGAACAAGCCAGCGACGAGTACGAGTCGAAGCAGCGAGAAACCCGAACGAGATGAACCAACCATGAATCGCGCAGGTCAATACTCTACATCTATTACCGGAACAGGTACGGACGCGTACGGCGCAGACGGTAAGTCAAACACCCACTACACAAACAAACGACACATACCCAACATATGTCACACACACATAGGGATACAGAAATGACGTACACCAGCAACAGCAGAACCATAGGGGCGGGATGGCTATCACCAATGCCATACACACCCATAGGGGCCTGGATGCCTACCACCAACACCACCCCTACTCAGGGGGGGCTGGATGCCTGCCACTACCACCACCCCTACTCAGGGGGGGCTGGATGCCTACCACTACCACCACCCCTACTCATGGGTGCTGGATGCCTACCACTACCACCACCTCTACTCAGGGGGGGCTGGATGCCTGTCACTACCACCACCCCTACTCAGGGGGGGCTGGATGCCTGTCACTACCACCACCCCTACTCAGGGGGGGCTGGATGCCTACCACTACCACCACCCCTACTCATGGGTGCTAGATGCCTACCACTACCAACACCCCTACTCAGGGGGGGCTGCATGCCTGTCACTACCACCACCCCTACTCAGGGGGGGCTGGATGCCTACCACTACCACCACCCCTACTCATGGGTGCTGGATGCCTACCACTACCACCACCCCTACTCAGGGGGGGCTGGATGCCTACCACTACCACCACCCCTACTCATGGGTGCTGGATGCCCACCACCACCCCTACTCAGGGGGGCTGGATGCCTACCACTACCACCACCCCTACTCAGGGGGGGCTGGATGCCTGTCACTACCACCACCCCTACTCAGGGGGGGCTGGATGCCTACCACTACCACCACCCCTACTCATGGGGGGCTGGATGCCTACCACTACCACCACCCCTACTCAGGGGGGGCTGGATGCCTACCACTACCACCACCCCTCCTCAGGTGGGGCTGGATGCCTACCACTACCACCACCCCTACTCATGGGTGCTGGATGCCTATCACTACCACCACCCCTACTCATGGGTGCTGGATGCCTACCACTACCACCACCCCTACTCATGGGGGGCTGGATGCCTACCACTACCACCACCCCTACTCATGGGTGCTGGATGCCTACCACTACCACCACCCCTACTCAGGGGGGGCTGGATGCCTACCACTACCACCACCCCTACTCAGGGGGGGCTGGATGCCTGTCACTACCACCACCCCTACTCATGGGGGGCTGGATGCCTACCACTACCACCACCCCTACTCAGGGGGGGCTGGATGCCTACCACTACCATCACCCCTACTCATGGGTGCTGGATGCCTACCACTACCACCACCCCTACTCATGGGGGGCTGGATGCCTACCACTACCACCACCCCTACTCAGGGGGGCTGGATGCCTGTCACTACTACCATCCCCACTCATAGGGGGATGGATGCCTACCACCAACACCACCCCTACTCATAGGAGGGGTAATGCATGACACAACCAGCATACTCCAACATAAGGAATGTCAGTAAAACACATCCTCCCAACACCATGACAAGCGTGTGTAGTCTGTGTCAAATGCCTACAACACTGAACATGACATTGAACATACAATGTGACCCCTATCACATGTGTCACACATAAATGTGTGTGGCCTCCACAATGCAAGCAGACCATGACCACTGTGGCAATGGGGTCTAACACCCCATCATCACAGTGACCAAAAGGTAAGTGTGGGGTCCATAGCTGAAGCACATTTTGAACATTGTGGCAATGGGGTCCAAACCCCCATCATCACAGTGACCAAAAGGTAAGTGTGGGGTCCATAGCTGGAAGCACATATTGAACATTGTGGCAATGGGGTCCAAACCCCCATCATCACAGTGACCAAAAAGGTAAGTGTGGGGTCCATAGCTGAAGCACATTTTGAACATTGTGGCAATGGGGTCTAAACCCCCATCATCACAGTGACCAAAATGTAAGTGTGGGGTCCATAGCTGAAGCACATTTTGAACATTGTGGCAATGGGGTCTAAACCCCCATCATCACAGTGACCAAAAGCTAAGTGTGGGGTCCATAGCTGAAGCACATTTTGAACATTGTGGCAATGGGGTCTAAACCCCCATCATCACAGTGACCAAAAGGTAAGTGTGGGGTCCATAGCTGAAGCACATTTTGAACATTGTGGCAATGGGGTCTAAACCCCCATCATCACAGTGACCAAAATGTAAGTGTGGGGTCCATAGCTGAAGCACATTTTGAACATTGTGGCAATGGGGTCTAAACCCCCATCATCACAGTGACCAAAATGTAAGTGTTGTCATGGAAAAAGCTGCAAATGCCAAACAGCATGGATGATTCCTGGTCACAGAACAACAAACACATCAGTGGCATAGTAGTGCTTGTGTCCCATAGCAACATAGATTGGGTGAGGCAAACAGTGCAGTGCAAATAAGACATACCTTTGGCCATGTGCAGACAAACATCACCCATGGGGGCTGACATTGTCAACATTCATCAATTACACAATGCCAGAAGTGACCATCATAATGCAGACCCACATATCTGCACCAATGGACACACAAATGTAGATATCCTGGGGAGACTGTAGATGTGAGGTGAACAAATACCATACCATGGCAGCAATGGGACATACAAACCATGATCATTGTGCTGACTGATGACCTAGGAGTCCCAGGGACAGCAGGGGAAACCCACAAAACAACATGCAGCCAATGGCACACTAAAGATATGCCAATGCAGTGGTGCAGATGCACAAACACAAACAGGCAGCCTCACACTGCATATCAAACACAACAGGTGATGGGGGGTGTGCCAGTGTCCCCAGGCAACCACACAACACATGAGGAGGCCTGAATTCCAATTACACAGATGTGTATTCAGTGCCATACAAAAGTAACTCATGGATCGGATTCCCCTATGTGGGCAATCAGGCATTATTAGATGAGAGGGAGCCCAAATTACACATGTCACACAAGCTTGTAGGAACAGCAACTAACACAGCAAGACACAGACCCACCACAGCACTACCCCCAGGGACCCCACATTGTGGTGACACTGGCCTGCATGATAATCCCTCTGTGATGACAAAGCTAGATGTCGTTCACACTGTGAACCACAGTCATGTGTCCTGAGCAACAAACTACCATCACACCTACACAAGCACAAATCAATCAGCACGGCCTGTCAGCTAAGGCCAATATGGAGGTAGGGGTCTAGCCGTGCAACAACTCTCATTTGCACACACTCAACACCACACACCTTGATCTCCACCAAAGTGCAGCAGTGAAGCTCACATGGACTGGTGACATTGCACATGCACCCATGACAATCCCAGGGGTGGTGGTGGGAACTAAGCTGCAGAAACCCATCACACATGGCCAGTCAACAAGACTTGTGAATGTCTGACACACTGCACAGTACGCCGTACATGGGCATGACGTCAAATCCACCCCAACCAATGGGATCCCGGCCACAGTCACACACCAATGAAGAAGCCAAGGTCACCCACAAAGAACACACATAGACAACTTCCAACATTGCAGCTCTGACCCTGAGGAGTGGCAGCAGTCACACACACAACATGTCACAATCACTGAAAGCTACCACAAACTGTAAATTACATGACTTGTGTAACCAACAAGTGCCAAGGGGAATCCTGACTGTGCCTCATCTGCGTTTGCCCACATCCCCAGCCCTGACAACAAAGACAACTAGGGATGACACCCTGATGACCAGTAATGTGCCATGCACCCACATCCCAGAGAACCCAGGGCGAAGATTTGGGGGGAACATAGGTCAACTCAGCAAGCATCACAAACAGGAACATCACTAGGGATCCCAGCCTACGTAGCAAAATGGAAGTGAACACACACAGACATGCTCACACAACACACACCTTGGGCTCAGGCAATGTCACGGAATTACACACTGCCATGAGGGGACTCCACTCCTGTGTAAGGAAAGCTGTGCCAGACGTTGTCTCTGCAGGGCTCTATCATGTCAGCTGAACACTTGGTCACTCAGTCAACAATTAGCACAATATGAAGGCTCACGTCACATCAGCCTGGTCATGGGAGTGTCACCGAAATCATCTGCACAGATCCAACACACATGTATAGCAAGTTGCACTGATAACACAGATGAGTCCTTCCCCATTGATGCCCAAACTTGCATGTCCAGTGGAGATGGTCACACGGTCAGGGAAATAGACAAATTGAACAATGGCAAGCACAACAGATGTGCAGGGGTGTAAGCCACAGATGTGATATTGCAAATAAAAGTAGGAAATCCCATTGCCAAATATTGAAAACATGACACCCTCATATTGCTGCAAAGTATGACATGGATACGCACCAGGATAGGACACATTCCCCCTGGACCACATGGGGTCCTGCACAGTAACACTTCATTTTCCTAATATCAAAAATCACCATCACTGCAGCAAGGGCATGGTTAGCTTCATCAACATCATGTACATCTGAAGCAAAACCACTAGAGAACAGAAAGTAGCTTTATTCAGCATATGAGGGTGTAAAATTGAAACTCCTGCAAATACACAAAGGCCAATGGCCAGTCCATCAGTAAAGTCCGAACAGGGTGACAGTGGCAGATGTCACCCTTTGCTTGCCTGCACTGCTACGGTCCAGGGACATTCCCCTCGGATGGGCATACGGGGGGCAGGCCAGGCACCGCAGGGACAGGATCAGGGCTCACCAGAAGGAGGCAGGGAAGGGGTGGTGGGTGCTGGAGAGTCACTGACAACTGCAGTGGAGGTGTCTGACATGGTGTGTGCCGGCACAACTGGGGGGCATGAGTCAGATGGTGTGGGTGCCGGCACGACTGCAGTGGGCTGGGCAGATGGAGTGGACAGGTTCCCCACTGCAGTGCCCAAGTCAGACGGGGTGGTAGTGGACTCCACTGCAGTGCCTATCTCCAGGGGAGTAGAATGGGGATCAGACAAGGTGGGCAGGACAGAGGGGGAGGACACGGTCTCCACATCAGTGGCACAAACATGCGCAGCAGGGGGTGTGGGGCTGGAAGAGCAAGTGGTAGGGGGAGAAGGCCGGATCATTTTGGGGATGGTGTATCTGTGGGTGGGGGAACCTGGGGCAGGGTGTGGTGGGGGAACCTGTGTAGTGGGTGCCTGAGGGATGGAGGAAGGAGACTGTGTGGTTGAGCTGCAGGGCGGTGGTGGGGTCTTGCTCTTCCGGGTCCGGGGGGACTTGCGGGTGGGGGCCTCAGTTCTTCTGTGCCTGGGGGAGGGTGTCCGGGGGCGAGGGCACTCCCTCTGTGTGGGTGGACTTCCTCTTCCCCCTGTATGCTGGATCAGCTAGATCGGAGGGGAAGAGGCCGAGGTCACAGAGGAAGAGCTGCTTTGTAGGTGGGGTTGCAGGTGAGGCAAGGGAAGGGGTCTTGGAGGGAGAGGTATTGGAGGACTGCAGAGTGACTGTGGATGCCTGTGTGTGTGTCTGTTCCCATTCCCCTGTGGGTGTGGTATCAGTCCCCTGAGGATACTTGCATGCACGTTTTGACTTTGTTTTGTGTGTTTCTGTGCTGCTCGTGTCTGTGTGTTTGGGTGATTGTGCAGGTGTGCATGTGCTTGGTGTGAGAAGTTGGCCTGGCATATGCTGTCCACTAATTATAGTGGGCACCTTGCACCAGTCCAAACAACCCCTTATTGGAGATAGGTTAAAGACAACCTTTATTGAAAGCTATCCTAGTGGTAGCTATGAAGAGCAGCCTTCAGGCTAAGTCTTGAAGGAATGTAAAGCAGCTTGTTTTACCAGTCTATAATCTCTTGAGTGACCCAATGAAAGAGGACCACACCAGGTATATATTCAAAATATATGTATTTATTACTAACCACACCCCTCTAGTCTCTTTATGAGGCTAGAGTTCGAAGTACATAAATTATAAGTTAGTTATCTACAGTAATAGCACAAATACACGTTTGAGCCCCAGGGGCGTACCAAACCATATACCAATAAAGTGGTATAAGAACCACGACTGAGCTAGACACAAGGCCTAGAGCCTGTAGAAGTGCTTGGACCACAAGGAACCACCCAAGGTAGTGACACAGGGGACCCACGGGGACGCGTGCAGTGTATGAACACAGCCGCGAATCGCCGTTAACTTCTATGGGGAAAGTCGCGATTAGAATTTAAAAGAAAAGGGACACTTAGAGGAGGACTTGGAGCAAACCCTTTGAGAACTAGGCTTTTCTAGTGTCAATACCCACGGGAGCACCGGAGTACTCGAGTTACCTCACCCAGGGAGCCGGGTGCATAGGTGTCTTTCGGGGTCGGGTTTCGTCGTCGCTTTCAATGGCGATCTGCTGCAAAGTGCTGCTGGCGGCCAAGTCGAAAGTGTTCGGGTGGATCCAAAGGTGGATCGAAGATCTGAAAAACCTGAAAGCAGAGGGGACAGAGTCTGGGTCACTAGCCAGTGACCAGGAAGGCGATGAGCAGATGCCCACCGATGTCGAGTGCTTCAGGTAGGTTGACAGTCGTCTTGACTCTTCAGCCACGAGGTCCAGGAGGCGTCGACGATGACCAGGAGCTGGATTCGAGCTGTCCCACGACGTCTGTCGATTGCAGGGGTGTCGGCGACCGGATTGGACCCAACAAGCCTTGGCAATGGCAAGTCTCGTGGAAATGGAAGAAGGACAATGTTGCAGACCAGCAAGGTCTGGGGGACTCACCCAGCGAAGGTAAGTCAGGGCACGCCTGGAGCAACCAGGAAGCCCAAGCAGAAAAATATTGGCCTTCGGGAGGGCCTACTAGCCAACGGACTAGCGACCGCGAAGGAGCCTCGAGTCGATGCACATGGAGCTGGCTCACAGGACACTCGTGGAGTGGAGGCCAGTGATCTTCGGTGCAGTTGGTGCTGGAGGCTGGGGCTACTCGGAGCCCAAAGAATGACTTTGTGGGAGACCCAAAAGGGGATGCACTTGCAAATGCGATCGGTGTCCAGGGGTCACAGTTCCACGTTACCCACGACAGCTACGGGCCTCAGCTTCACTGGGGACTCAGGACAGCCTCGGGGAAGTCTGGAAATTTACCTCTGGTGATGCAAAGACTTTGGCGTCCGACGGGAGCTTCAGCGATGCAGACCGGACAATTGCTTCTTTGGTGCCTGCCAAGCAGGGGAGTCACTCCTTGACCCCAAGGGAGATTCTTCAGTCCTCTAATCTTAAAGTAGAGCGTCGAAGGTCCAGGATTCTGTATCAGAGTTTCGTCCAGGTAAATCTAAAGTCCTAAGGACTGGGGTCCCATACTTATACTAAGGTAGGGGTTGGACATACTCTGTGGCCCCACCTATGGGAGGGTCAGGGCAGAGGGGTGGTTACACCCCTTTCCCTTTGTCCAGTTTCGCGCCAGAGCAGGGGCTGGAAGCCCCTGAGCCGGTTTGAACCGGGGTATGCACAGGGACACCAAATGTGCCCCCAGTGCAGGACTTCAAAGCACCAGAGAGTGCTCCCGCCCAGCCCCAATACACACTATCCTGTCTGGGGAGGTGGTTACACCTCCCTGGGACAGGAAACCTATTGTCCAGGCCTCCCCTGCCGGAGTTTCGGTCAGCAGCAGGAGGCCAGACTCGTGTCTGTGGCAGTGCATCCATTTTGTGATGCCAGGGCTCTGGAAAGTCAGTACCGGGCATACCGGTGTGTACATGTCTCTCCCTCTAGAAGGGTGGAATGCTACCCCTGCCGCCAGAACTGGCGGGGGGTAGTATTCCAAGATGTTTGACACCAAACACGACATGTTTCCGTGCAGCCATCCCAAAGTTAGCATTTAACACGAGGTTATAATGCGCTTAAGAGTATATGGTCGGGCTGCACTACAAACAGCATCAGAGAAGGGTCTCCGAACACTGCAGAGGGGCCCAGCTCATGCAGGGGCACCCTCTCACATAGGAACCACGCACTCTGCCTTCAGGATTGATAAGGCCTGCCATAGGAGTGACTTATAGGTTTATATGTGTGTATGTATGTAGTGATATAGGTAGCCTATATCACAGTAGAGAGTGCATGCACCACCTTACCCAGGCTGCAGTAGCAGACCTGTGGTGTCATTTTGGATGGCCTTCCAGGGGTGGCACAATACATGCTGCAGCCCCTGGTAGGCCTCTGAGGTACCTATGCCCTGGGTACATAGTATACCATATACTAGGGACTTATAAGGGCACTCCAGATTCCAATCAGAGATGTGCCTAAGGCACATGGAAACCATTTTATAGAGGAAGCAGATAGACTGGGGCCCTGAATAGCAGGATCCCAGTCCAACTAAGTCATAAACCAGCAAAACACCAGGAAAAAAGTGGGGGCAACCATATAGTCAGATTCCACCTTCCTACACTGGGGACAGGTAGGGTGCTAGGAAGTGTGGATGGGGCATAGGTAGGAGGGGTGAGGGACTGTTGGAGGAGGGACACTGCTGCCGTCAGGGAGGAGGCCATGGACTTATTACTCCTCTGTAGGGCAGACATACCCGATGAGATGCCCTCCATGAACGACACCAGCTGTGTCAACAGAGTGGTGTGTGCATGGAGGACACTCAGCATTGATGTCTGCCCTACATGGAGCTGGCAAAGTAAGTACACAGACTCCTCACTCAGGGCAGCAGGGGACACAGGGGCAGGGGGTGCGGTGCCTGGCAGGAAGGAGACACGCTCCCGAACACGGGAGCCTCCACGGACCTCTGGAATGGGAGCCGATGGGAGGGCGGTGGTGGTGGTGGCGGGGCCAGCCATACTAGCTGGGGTGTGGTGGCTGCTGACACCCGCCTCCACAAGGGAGTCATCCTCCGAGCTGCTGTGGTCCTCAGCTGAGGTGGATGGTGCTGAGGACTCCTCGGTGTGGCTCCCCTCGCCCTCCGTGCCACTGGGTCCCTCCGACCACTCATCGGCTGCTGACCCAGTCTGGCTCTGCAGCTCCTCCTGAGCTGTCCCCTCCTGTGGCCGTGGATGTATCTGCAAACAATTAAGGAAACAGACAAACATCAGTCACCTGCACTGACCGCACACACCACAGTAAGTACAGCACATTACAGAGCAAGCCCTGGCATCCTTAGTTGAACATTGCCAAAAGTGCTCACACAGATTAGGAGAAGCAAATTGTCAGTCTGATGGTCAACCATGGCACTCACATCCCTCCTGGCCTTGCACCCATCTGTCTGGTGCCTGTCGGATGGTAATACCCCAGTGTGGACACATGCACCACCTACACAGTTGTTGGACATTGCAGAGAACACGGTGAAGTATGTGAACATGCACATATCACATCTCTTGCCACTGAGTCAGTACAGGTGTCCGGATAAAGGGATGGCCAGAGTCTAATTTGAAATGCATGTGATGCATACTAGCACCAGACACCATGATGCACCCATGTCCTGATAGTCAATGCCACAATGGGGTGCATGTAGCACATGTCACTCCCCTGCAGGATCACTCTTAGGAAGTTTAATGCTATGGCACAGGCATGCCTGCAAAGTCATACATCACTGTCTCCAGTCACATGGGCAGGGCAGCCAGCCAACAACAGTCTGCACTGTGTCACAATCCTAGGTCATGGGGAATGCAAGTTCTGTAGATGACAAGTGCACATGTCCATCCCCCACAAACCACATCATCTGAACTATTATTTGTCCACGTCATACCAATTGGACATATGGGAGACATGAAACACAACTCTCTGAACCTGAGCACCTCACAGTCTGCTGTGAATGAAAGACAGCTGCCTGAACTTCACAGTCGCATACACCAGTCTGCACAGTCAAGTGATCAAACACCTATATGTCACACAAGTATCATCTCCTATGGTCACATCTCAGATGGAATGCTGAGCCCTAACCGATAAACACCCCAGTAGTCCTGACAACGAAGCCACAGCACAATGACACAGAGGCAGACACCTGAGGGAACATTTCACTGAGCACAACGTGTCAGCTGATACACGGGAGTGGGAGTACAGAGTGTATTGTATGCCCTGGAGTAGGCATGACTGTTCTGCTCCACGTGAAAGAGGGATGAGCCCTGGACAGTAGGCAGGTGGCTAAGCATGTGTGACACACTTGATATACATACTCCTGAGGCCCAAACATTGTTCCCACCCGCAGCATGGGTGTGTGCCAAATACCCCAGGCACATGTGGTGAGTCAGATCAGCAATTGGACCACATATCAAAGTTACACGCAGATTACATGTCAGAACTCAGGCATTGTGTAAGCAATTGACCCACCCATGAAGCCCACCACAAAGTTACGGGAACAAATGCTGTCCCCCACCTTGAGCTAAGCAAAATGCAAGGACACAGTACCCAAGTGACACAATTTCCTGACTGTAAGGGCCACACCTGGGTACCAGATGAGGAGTGGGCATGTCACAATTGAGAGACATGGGTCCTGGACCACAAGACTGATGTACTGTGGAAGTTTAACCAGGCCAGAGGAGGGCACATAGCATGTCAGACAAAGTTCACAGTGCAGTCATGGGCTCACCCCTCCTTGCTGCTGTCTGGCCTTCAGCTGCCCATCCAGGTCCGGGAAGACCACCGCCAGAATCCTGAGCATGTGGGGGTCAGGGTCCGGTGTCCGCCCCTCCTGCGAGGAGGCGACAGCTTCAGCTGGACCCGTGCGATCCTCCGGGTCCAGCCCCGAAGGTCCTGCCACCTCTTCTGGCAGTTGCGGATCCGGCGCTTGTAGACCCCCACGGATCTTACTGCCCGGGCGATGGTCAGCCAGATTTCCTGCTTCTGGTGGTCATCAACCTGTGAGGATGACAAAGTGAAAAGGCCATTACTACACATGCAACATTTCCATGCATCACACAGTTGGATATACATGTCTCAATCACAGGGGCATATGATGTACACAGGCAGTGCAACTATGGCTATGAACAGTTTGCCAGCAGTTACCAAATGGTATCATTGCCTGGGAAGTAAAACCTTGTTGGAATGCACTGTTACTGCACTATACCTGTTCAGTGCATGTAACTACACACTTTGGGGGTGACAACTACTCAGTGAGCATGCTAGCCAGTGGTGTGCACACTGTAAGTCTTGCTAGTCAGACAACATGCACATTTAGTAAGGCAGTGGACAGCACACTCACCTGCTCCCCTGGTTTCCCATACAGCTTGCTGTACTGTGGAAGGAGGCTGTCCAGCAGGGCCTGGTTCTCCTCAGTGGTGAAGGCTGGGGCTCTCTCCACAGTACGTGCCATTGCAGTAGCCAGAGGATGCAGATACAGCAGCAGTGGTGGTGGCAGATGTCGTCCTGGAGCATGTAGTGCAGGCAAGTGAGCTCTCAGGGGAACAGACAGCATTATATGTGTGCTGCAGAGGCAGATACTGTCCCATGTGTTTAAAGTGACAGGTCCAAGTCGTTTGCATCTTCTGAATCTGGCCAATCCATGGAATTGCACCACTTATACACGCCCACAGCATCCTTCAAAAGTTCAACTTCATGACACCCATGAATTTACAACATTGTTGTGGGTGGCCAACTGAATTCACTGCATCAGACTCGTTAAAGCTTCGAAAACGCGTCCGTTGCCATGTCAGGCCATAGCCAATGCGTGCGCACCGATCGGACCATTGCTGTACAACGCGTATTTCGAAAAACAACACGCATCCATCCACATCATATGCAATGGCCAATGCGTGCGCACCGATCGGTCCATTGCTGTACAACGCGTACATCGGATGACAACACGCATCCGTCCACATCATATGCAATGGCCAATGCGTGCACACCGATCGGTCCATTGCTGTACAACGCGTATATCGGATGACAACACGCATCCGTCCACATCATATGCAATGGCCAATGCGTGCACACCGATCGGTCCATTGCTGTACAACGCGTATATCGGATGACAACACGCATCCGTCCACATCATATGCAATGGCCAATGCGTGCGCACCGATCGGTCCATTGCTGTACAACGCGTACATCGGATGACAACACGCATCCGTCCACATCATATGCAATGGCCAATGCATGCACACCGATTGGTCCATTGCTGTACAACGCGTATATCGGATGACAACACGCATCCGTCCACATCATATGCAATGGCCAATGCGTGCGCACCAATTGGTCCATTACTGTACGACGCGTCCCTGCACAAGTCACTCGCATATGTCACCATGGTTGTCACTGGTGAACGTATGCCAGCCACAATTACTTGCCAGGGACTCAGGGGCACACCTACAACACCACAGCCTGTCCACAATGTATCCTAAGGCATGTAAGGCTGCATTACCTGTGTGTGTATGGGGGTCAACATGTGGTTTGTTGTGTGGCACTTGGGGGCAGCCACTCCCAGGCTGTGCACGTGTTCATGGGGACAGAATCCTTTGTGTGTTGTGCACATGAGCACTGTGATGTGCAACTGTTCATCTCAGAGCATGTGGCATGGTCACATCTCCAGGTTGTGTATGTGTGTGTTATGTCACATACACCCTGAGTCCCATGTGGGATGGTATGTACATCACAGGGTGACCCATTGCCACAATTGTGATGGCCCTCCACAGTCTGTGTGCATGTTGTGTTTCACATGTCTTGGATTCCATGTGCACAATGGGAGACAGTCTCCACATCCACGTTGTTTGTGCATCGACTTTGATGTTGTGCGTGTGTGTGTCACAGACGTCCATGTCTGTCCTGCAGAGGCAACAGGGGCCACTACCTGTGTGAGTCATGGTTGTTTTGCTGACGTGTACATGATACGCCATGTCATGCCAGTGTCCATGTGGCAATACAGGGTCCCTGGGAATCTACCTGTCAAAGAGCTGTGATGCCTGGGGCACATCTGTCCTCACTTGTCACTGTGGTGTGTGTTTGGAACGTGACAGCAGTACATGGGTACTGTGACACAGCCGAATGATTTGCCATAGCACAACCTGGAACTTGTTGTCAACACATGTTGAACTGAGATGTTAGATGTTGGCCATGTAGGTGCCATATATGTCCATATAGAACGGCACACACATCAAGTACTTGTGTCTCGTAATGATGTATCATGTGATATTTAGTATGGTCAATGCCACATATGTGGGGTGACTGACAATCTTTCTTTGTTCACCTATGCACTGCAGGGCACCAGCTGTCCATAGACCATTCCCTGACCTTGCAACCATGGTGGAACGTGACTGCATCCGACGGTACCGCTTCAACAGGCCGCTTATTGAGGAATTGGTGGTGCGCTTGGCCCCACATTTGCAACCTGGCCGGCCATACCCTGCAGCGCTGACCCCCAAGGTGAAGGTGATGGCAGCCCTACACTTCTTTGCCACCGGTACCTTTCAACACACTGTGGCGTCTGCAGGTGGGATGTCACAGACCATGTTCAGCCGTGTGCTACGCGATGTTTTGGAGGCGATGTTGAGATACTTGAACCACTACATCTATTTCCCTAAACGTCAACAACTCACTGACGTGAAGAGTGACTTCTATGCCCTGGGGAGGATGCCACATGTCATCGGCTCCATTGATGGGACACATGTGGCTTTGGTACCACCACAGGCACATGAGCAAGCATACAGGAACAGGAAACATTACCATTCTATCAATGCCCTGGTGGTATGTCTTGCAGATATGAGCATCTCACATGTGTGTGCACGTTTCCCCGGTTCTGCACACGATGCCTACGTCATGAGGAGTAGTCGCATCCCGAGGATGATGTCACAGATGCCGAACCAGTGTGCCTGGCTTGTCGGTGGGTGCTGACTTTGTACCATTGTGTGTGTTCTGCAATGTTGTATTCCACCCTCTTTTCCAACTCAGCTAATGTGCAATTGTCTGTATGTAGGTGACTCCGGACACCCCAACATGCCGTGGTTGCTGACACCCCTCAGGAACCCTGTGACACCAGCCCAGATGCGCTACAATGAGGCACATGGTCGGACAAGGAGAGTGATCGAGCGGACATTTGGTCTCCTGAACAAGACAAGACAGGAGGGGCCCTCCCATATGCCCCTGCAAAGGTGTGCAAGATTGTCATCGTCTGCTGCATGCTACACAACCTGGCAGTGCGGAAGGAGTTGCCTCTCATCCTGGATGACGATGACCAACATCCGCCACCTGTGGAGGATCCTGGCCTGGGCCACGATGCCAGTGATGATGATGATGATGAGGGTGATGTCCGCACACAGCTCATCGCCAACTTCTTCAGCTGAATGTGAGTATACAGAGTTGGTATGTCAATGATTTGAGTTTGCATGATATGTGTTGGTGGTGCTCTGTTGCTGTTTGAGTGTGGCCATGTGCTACTTGAATGTATGCGTGCAGCGATGTGTCCTTACAGGTAGTCTGTACTCCCCAACAGTGTTGACATGCTGACTTTGTCTTGTGTAGGTATCTTGTGACATGTATTGGGCATGAGTATTGCAGTTCTGTCCTGTTCTTCAGTGCTTTTGACTGTGTGTCATGTCTGTCCTTCACAGGGTACTTTCAGAGTTGTTTGGTCAACTGTGATCCCCCGACACCATGATTCAACTTCCAGGGTGGAAGCAGTCGTTTGCCTGCAGGTGATGTGCCACACACCCCTGGACTTTATTTCCTCTACACTTGGTGACTGTGTGGCCACTGCCACGTGGGATTACCTTGCATCTGTAGTGGAAACAACATGTTGCAAATGTGTAATAAACCTGTGCTTCACTTTGGGATGTGCGTTGTCTGTGGTCACACATCTGTCTGACATTTGCTTACTTCACCTGTGGGCTAGTTAACACAGACTCTGAAGAGGTGTGGTGTCTGTGCATTCCACTGTATTTCCTGCCAACATCAGTGTAGGCGATGAGTCAGATGGCCCTCGTGTGTATGTGTTGTGTAGCCCTAGTGGTGTGTCTCCCTCATATGTGTCATGTCGCCATGACTCACATGACGGTGTTGAACTTGCTGTAGCAGTTAGCATGCACAGTGTCATTTAGCAGATCATCATCTCCATGACAAAATAACACGTTGGAATCACAACAGAGGCAAGTATGGTGTATTAGTGAGTTTATTTACATACATGTGTGAGGATAGTGCACAGGATGGTGGGTGCTGTACAGTGGGATTGGAATCCAAAGTTCCCAGATGAGTTGGAAGTGTTGGTAGCAGAAATGTCCTGAGTAAAGTCCACAGTCATCTGATACATTGGTCCAACTTAAACTCCCCATGTCATGTGGGAGAGTTGGGTTGCATTCGACAGGGTGAACAGTTTGCACACAAAGGAGAATTTCCAGAACAGGTGTTGGGTTCATGGGGGATGTACATGGCCATCGGCCTCTCAGTTTTCCTTCCTCGGACGACCCCTCTTCCTTCTGGGGGGACCCTCACGTGCAGGCCGCTGCGGTGCAGAGGACTCTCCGCCAGAGTCATCCTCCCTCCCTGTGACAGTTGCAGTTGTTGCAGCACCAGATGTTGTGTGCACACAGGGAGGTGTGGCCATGTTGGTGCTAATCTGGCGGAGGCATGTCAATATGTCCCTCTGCACCGCTGTCAGTTGTTCCAATGTGTCCCACTTGGACTCTAAGCCAGACATGTGTGTCTCCACACGGGACATGTGGGAGTCCAAGCGGGCATGATGGGCAGCCTGCTGCTGTTGAATGTCCTTGAGGATCCCCACTACCTGGCTGACCTCTCCGGTGCTATTCTGGTACGCATCAGAAATGCGTGCCAGTTGTGGGTCATCATGCAGTCCAGACCCCTCTGCAAACAGCAACCTCTGACTACCACCCCTCCCACCACCCCTGGCCACACGTGCGGGACCTGCGGTGGCACGCACAGGTGACCCTAGGCCCTCTTGGGGGTTGGTACTGGGGTTGTTGTCCGTTGCTTCACGGTGGGCCTGGGTCCCTGTGCTGTTGTCATTGGTGGTCCTTGGTCTGTCCGTGTTGGCGGGGGTGGTCTGTGTGTTGGCAGATGTTGGAGGAGTGGGTGCAGAGGGTGCAGATGGTGGTCCTGCTGGTGCTGCATGATGACTCACAACGGAGGGGCCAGGTAGGTCTTCACCATCCGAGGAGGGCAGAGGCTGTTCCACACCAGAGAGCTCAGGGTCCCCCGGAGCCTGGGACAGGGACTCCTCATCATCTGCTGCTGTGTCCCCATCATCACCTGTTTTTGGAAGAGACACACAATGTATGTTATGTTTCTACAGGCATCAATGGTTCAAACACCTGACAGTTGTGACTGTACCTCTGGATGCGGGCCTGTACATTGCATTGTCCTAAGTTGTCACAGTCAGTGGTTGATATTGGTGTAGCACATTGTCCTGCCAACCTGAAGCATTTCAATGTGAATGTTGAGGTGTGTGCATGGCCAGCATTGGTGGTATTTGGTTGACATCCGGCCCTCCTTCTCCCCCCAGCCCAGTTATCCCACCGTGAAGCATGCCACCCTTGCAGTGGGTGCAGGTTGACTATCAGGATGTCAGTCAGTGGTGTCCTGCTGTTGGTTGGTGCCCAGGTCCCAGCAGGGCCTTGTGCTCCCCACAACAGAGCACCAGTGTCAGACATCTTTGAAGTGGCTTTTCACTCCCTGGTAGGTGTGCATGCTTCAGTGTGAGCTTGCCGTGCCATGTGGGTGGGGGATGTTGAGCTGTGACTACCACTCCCATCATGCTATTGCCTACACCCCCCTTCCCAGCATGCCCATACTTCCTTCCTTTTGAGTCTACTTCACTGTGTGTGAGTGTGACAGCAATGGCAAGATGGCTGACAGTGTGGTCCTGTTGTTTGTTGGTGCACAGTTCACAGCAGGGCCTTGTGCTCCCCACAGCTGAGGCCAGTGTCAGACATCTTGGAAGTGGCTTTTCACTCACTCTCTTGTGGAGCACGGTCCCAGGTGTGTTGTTTGGAGTTAGTGGAAGTGGTGTGTGTGTAAGGGCCTGCTGGTAGCTGTAGTCGGAGCTGGCACTCCTCCTCCCCCAGGCCAGACATCCCACCATGAAACGTGCTTCCATTGCAGGGAGTGAAAGTTGGTTGTCAGGATGTCAGTCAGTGGTGTCCTGCTGTTGGTTGGTGCACAGTTCCCAGCAGGGCCTTGTGCTCCCCACAGCAGTACCCAGTGTCAGCCATCTTGTCAGTTCTTTTCCACTCCCTGTGATGTGACCATGGTTCAGAGTGGTGTTGATGGGCCAATTGTGAGGGTGAGCAATATCTGTGACTACAACTCCCTTCATGCTATTGCCTACACCCCCCTTCCCAGCATGCCCATACTTTCTTCCTTTTGACTCTGCTTCCCTGTGGGGTAGTGTGCCTGTGCTGCCAGGATGGCTGACAGTGTTGTCCTTGCATTAGTTTGGCTACAAGTCCCAAAAGTGTCCCTGTGCTTCACACAGCATAACACAGGGTGTTGGTTCTTTGTGGGATATTTAATTAGAGTGTGAGGCAATGCATTCTCCCAGGTGAGTTGTGTGGAGTTTGTGTTAAGGGTGTGTGTGAGAAAAGCTGCTGGTAACTATGGTCAGTGCTGTCAGTCCTCCTTCCCACCCAGCCAGATATCCCACCATGGAACGTGCTTCCATTGCAGGGAGTGCAAGTTGGCTTTCAGGATGTCAGTCAGTGGTGTCCTGCTGTTGGTTGGTGCACAGTTCCCAGCAGGGCCTTGTGCTCCCCACAGCAGTACCCAGTGTCAGCCATCTTGTCAGTTCTTTTCCACTCCCTGTGATGTGAGCATGGTTCAGAGTGGTGTTGATGGGCCAATTGTGAGGGTGACCAATATCTGTGACTACGACTCCCTTCAGGCTATTGCCTACACCCCCCTTCCCAGCATGTCCATACTTCCTTCCTTTTGAGTGGACTTCACTGTGTGTGAGTGTGACAGCAATGGCAAGATGGCTGACAGTGGTGTCCTGTTGTTTATTGGTGCATAGTTCCCAGCATGGCCTTGTGCTCCCCACAACAGAGCACCAGTGTCAGACATCTTTGAAGTGGCTTTTCACTCCCTGGTAGGTATGCATGCTTCAGTGTGAGCTTGCCGGGCCATGTGGGTGGGGGATGTTGAGCTGTGACTACCACTCCCATCATGCTATTGCCTACACCCCCTTCCCAGCATGCCCATACTTCCTTCCTTTTGAGTGGACTTCACTGTGTGTGAGTGTGACAGCAATGGCAAGATGGCTGACAGTGGTGTCCTGTTGTTTGTTGGTGCACAGTTCCCAGCAGGGCCTTGTGCTCCCCACAGCAGTACCCAGTGTCAGCCATCTTGTCAGTTCTTTTCCACTCCCTGTGATGTGAGCATGGTTCAGAGTGGTGTTGATGGGCCAATTGTGAGGGTGACCAATATCTGTGACTACAACTCCCTTCATGCTATTGCCTACACCCCCCTTCCCAGCATGTCCATACTTCCTTCCTTTTGAGTGGACTTCACTGTGTGTGAGTGTGACAGCAATGGCAAGATGGCTGACAGTGGTGTCCTGTTGTTTATTGGTGCATAGTTCCCAGCAGGGCCTTGTGCTCCCCACAACAGAGCACAAGTGTCAGACATCTTTGAAGTGGCTTTTCACTCCCTGGTAGGTATGCATGCTTCAGTGTGAGCTTGCCGGGCCATGTGGGTGGGGGATGTTGAGCTGTGACTACCACTCCCATCATGCTATTGCCTACACCCCCCTTCCCAGCATGCCCATACTTTCTTCCTTTTGACTCTGCTTCCCTGTGGGGTAGTGTGCCTGTGCTGCCAGGATGGCTGACAGTGTTGTCCTTGAATTAGTTTGGCTACAAGTCCCAAAAGTGTCCCTGTGCTTCACACAGCATAACCCAGGGTGTTGGTTCTTTGTGGGATATTTAATTAGTGTGTGAGGCAATGCATTCTTCCAGGTGAGTTGTGTGGAGTTTGTGTTAAGGGTGTGTGTGAGAAAAGCTGCTGGTAACTATGGTCAGTGCTGTCAGTCCTCCTTCCCACCCAGCCAGATATCCCACTATGGAACGTGCTTCCATTGCAGGGAGTGCAAGTTTGCTTTCAGGATGTCAGTCAGTGGTGTCCTGCTGTTGGTTGGTGGACAGTTCCCAGCAGGGCCTTGTGCTCCCCACAGCAGTACCCAGTGTCAGCCATCTTGTCAGTTCTTTTCCACTCCCTGTGATGTGAGCATGGTTCAGAGTGGTGTTGATGGGCCAATTGTGAGGGTGACCAATATCTGTGACTATGACTCCCATCATGCTATTGGCTCCACTGACTTCACCAGCATACACAGAATTCCTTCCTTTCAGTGAGCTTCCCTGTGAGGTGGTGTTCTAGTGGTGGCAAAATGTCTGACAATGTTTGTTGGTTAGATTTGTGCCGCTGCCTTGCTCTATTTGTTGTTGGGTTTGTACATGTCATGACACAGTTACATTTCAGTATGGGATGGCAGGTATTGTGTTTGTCTAACTAACATACACATCTTGGGATGATTATGTTTTGGTTACTGTGGCTTTGCTGACGGTGCATGGTTTCACTATCCCCTTGATAGTGATGTGTGTGTATTGTCACACGATATTGGGTATATTGGTTGTGTACTCACCAGGCTCTGGGATGTTTGATAGTCCATGTACGCTCTCTGGTGGTAGGATGGCCCGCAGGTCCTGAGGTATACTGGTTTGGCAGGAGGGCCACTGCCGGTGCGATGGCTCAAGGTGTAATCCTTCTTGAGTAGGGCCTTGACCCTCCTGCGCACATCATACCACCTGTTCTGGATGTCTTCCTTTGTGCGCAAACATGGTGATTGTGCGTTCACCCTGTCGACGATCCTCTCCCACATCTTGGTTTTCTGCGACATGGGGGTCTGTTGGATCAGTGTACCAAACAAGTGTGGCTCTACCCTGAGGATTTCATCTACCAGCACTTCCAATTCACTGTCTAGGAACTTTGGATTCTTCTTTGGGGGCATGGTGATGGGTGGTGGTGGGGATTGATGTGTGTGTGAGTGTGCAAGTGAGGGTAGGTGAGTGTCAGTTTTGCTGGGTGTATGTGAGGGTGCTATTAGGGAGGTGCTAATGGTGTGTGGCTTGTGTGATGGATGAGTTGTGGGTGTGTCTGTGGTTGCTGTCTGATGGTGTTCTGTGCTGGCAGGTCAGTTGAATTTGCAAAGGATCATGGTAGGGATTTGTGGCCTTTATATGGGTGGAGTTGTGGGTGTGTCTTTGTTCCATTCCCCCCAGTATTTATTGACTTTGTCATTGCTTGTTTGGCCCTTTTTTTGTATTTTTTGCTTTGTAGTTTCTGGGCATGTAGGAGACGTTCTTCTGACGGAGTCGGACGCTGCAGTTGGCTCGTGCGAGCTTCTCCGAGTCTTTCACGCTGTGTTTCTGATGGGTTTCATGTGCGGCGTACGCGTCGGTCGCGGAGTATTGGGTTGCTTCGGCTCCGTTTTGTATGCGTGTCGGTCGTACGGCTTGAGCTCTGTGCGACTCGGTCTGGTTTTACACGCATTCCATCGTACTGCGCGGGTCGGAGTTTGCGGGTACGTTTCGGTCGGGTTCTTTCCTGGTGCGTGTCGGTCAGTTCGATTCGTGTTGTTTCCCGCCCGGATAGCTGGTTTCCGGGTGGTTCGGTCGTTCGGCTTGTGTTCCGTACAAGTGGGTCGTAATTCACATGCATTGCATCGTACTAGGTGGATCGGGCAGCGCCGGTACGTGTCGGTCGGACTAAATTCCCGTACCGAGTCGGTCGGTACGTTATCCGGCCCGAATCGGAATCGACCCCATAGTCTACAAACTGAATTCACTGGTATGTACATAATGTACATAACTTTTTAATTCTTTATAAAAATTACATAAGAAAAGAAGATGTATATGGGAGTTTGATAAAAAAAAAGAGTATCACAGTGATATGAAAAGATATATCACAGGAGTAGTGTAGTCACAATTAAAAGATGAGAACATGTTGTCCGCCTGTATATGAATTAGAAAGAAGTAATACTTGTTAGGTATGTATCGGAAAGTGTTTGTCAATGTGGTTTTCAACTTATATGACCGCTTTGCATATGCTTAGATGGTGAGATATGGTTCTTGTGGTTGCACATAGCTATATACGGTGGGACGTTTGAGTTTACTGAAAAATGCAGGCAATACCCTTGCACTCATTCATTCACTGAGGCATTACCCATGCACTCATCCACTCACCCAGTCATTACTTCATGCACTCTTCCAAACACCCAGATAGTAGTGATATACTCATGTAAACATGCAGGCAGTAACTATGCAGATATGGAACGACCCATGGTGTTCTGATATACATAGGGAATCACCTACAGGCAGTACCTGAATACTAAAAAAAAACCTACCAAGGTATAATGCGTGCACCAATTCAAACATTCAGGGAGTATTCATGCATTTGACGACAAATACATGTTTTTACCAGTTTTACTGAACAATATGTAGTCTTTTAGAACCATCTGGTGAATTATATATGTGAAGCTGTGACATACTCTTAGATGTAGTTGGAAGAATTAGTGAGGCATATGCTTTGATAGATATTAACGTGCAGATTGTTATATGTACCGTTTCCCAAAATGTAAATCTGATAAATTTAAGTAGAACAGTACTGAGATAGTAAATAGAGCACTAACACAGTGGTAGAGAGGCATCCAATAGGTATTATGTTGTGTTTGCATTTATAGTGTTGAGGCACTGTATATACTTGTACACTTGGGGCTAAATTTAGAAGACAGTAATGATTGTTTTTGTGCAGGAAGGGACACCTTTCTGTACAAAAACAATCACGAGAGGTATTTTCCTCTTTGTATGTGTGCTGTAGAATGCAGCACGCTTAGAAACACGAAAAAATGAGAAGAAAGAAATGTATTTGTTCTCGTTGCATCTCCCTACACCTCTCCTGGGGAGCACCACTCACAGCAACACCCATGCCATGCTTCTTTCATGCAAAGTGCTGCCTGAAAAGCACTTGTATTTATAAGGCCATGAAAAGCTACGCAGAGTAGCTTTATGTGGCTTTGTAAATATAGAGCACCACATTAAGGTTCTGGTGTGTCAAAAAAAGTGACGCTCCGGATAGTGCATGGGACTTGTAAATATTCCTTCTTGCCTTGATGTTCATTTTAAAATTGACAACAGAAGGGGTAGACTGTTCTTTCACCATATATAAGTGAGAAGTGAGCTATGCTGTAGCTGTGTTGTACAAGAGGGTGCTAAAATGTTAAAATGTAACTAATAAATAAAGTTTTGTGTTTTGCCCTGTGTTTGTTATATTGAAGTAAGTGCATGTAGTAATATTTCTAGGTTCATCTGAAGATTTGAAACTGCAAAATAACATGAAAACAGTTTTTGTATTATATGTAACTTAGTAGTGAAGTAGTTGGTAGATTGGCTAGGGTAAACATTTAAATATACTTGTTTTTTTACAGAACAATATCTACATAACTACAAACAGTTACAATGTCTACAAAAGCTTGGACGAAAAAGCAACAGAAGCAAGTACAGTATGTTTGCAGAAATGACTTACAAAAGGGGCAAAATGAAAAAAAGTGGCAACAGAAGAAAGAGCGACTGGTAAGAAGACAAAGTCATTTCTTAAAAGTATATGCACTTACTTACAAAAATACAAAATAAAGAAAATGAAATTATGACTATGAGAAATAACAATAAGAGTGGACAACTGTACATTGCAAGAACAGAAAAGATTGTAAAAGACATGGACGCACCTTAACCTTGAGACAGAAGCAGTTTAAGGAAATCAGAGCCAGAATGTTTCGTAGTATAGTGGTTATAAATCTACAGAGAACTATGAAGAAGTATAGAAGACGGAGAGAGGCACTGAAACAGAGACAACAAGTTGAGAGAGTAGTTAAGGCCTTTGTTTTAAAGAGGAAGCGTTTCATTTTGATTCTAGATAGAATGAAGACTCTTGACAAAATAGTGTTGTGCATGAAGAGACAAAACCAGAAGAAAAGATTTGTGAATAGAAGTAACAGTTTTTAGTGGAGAATGGATGCATACTTCTAGTACAGAGCCTTTCTTTAATGAAGAAAACTATCTCCACGATAACAGATTAGTTCATGCTGTTAATGAAAGCTGACAATGTTATAAAATGAAGAATGGCAGTCCTATAGGAAAAGAGGTGATTGTACCTAGAAATGTAGAAGAAGTTATTACAGAAGAGATACAAGGGAAGCGTAGTCAGGCCCCTGTATACAAATCGAATTATAGTTGTATTCGTAGTATTAGACAGCAATCCATTGATATATTAAGGAAATTCCTACGTATATTTCCAATACAAAGTTTAAAACACAAAATAAGTACTTTACAAGGTTTGGATCCTTACAAGCTGAGAAAGCATACAAATTTGCAGGGAGACTCACTAGCTTGTTTATCAAAGAAAGCATGCCAAAGCACATTTCATCATTTTAGGATGTTAGCTGTACACCACTCAACAATGCGAACTTTAGTTAGGAGGCTGTATTATGTGAAAACTCCTGCTTTATGTTTAGGAGAAATGAATATGGCACGTTTGTTTGGTACTGTGGCAGAGGTAGAAAAGGTTTGTGATGATGTGCAGTTTCATTTCTTTGGTCCAGAACAGGACTGTAGGGAAATTGAAGAGCTTATAACAGGAGGACTCGTAGAACAGAACACAGGTACTAAAGTTGATAGTTTTGAAAAAGAGATTACAAAATTTAAGACAGTATGTGCTGAAAAAACAGAGTATGTTTGTATATGCTGTCAACGCACTCACTACAAGAATCAAACGCAGAGTGCTGACTTATATTTAAAAAGTGAAATAGAGAATAATGATAACTGGCAAAAGTTTGCACTGTACTTATTTGTAGAAGAAAGATTTCACTTGTTCACACAACAAGTTATATGTAAGGGTTCACTGACAGAATATCGAACACAAAAATATAGATGTAAAAAATATCGAGGTAAAAATATAGAATGTAAAAATATCGACTCCCTATACTTAAACAGTTAAGTACAAAAATATCGGAAAAAATATAGTTTACAATAATATTATTGTATTAAATATTGAATTTAAAATATATATAATTTAAAATATTAAAATAAACATAAATTAAATACTAACTTTAATTTATAAAAAAATATAATTAAATGTATATTTGAACAAATACAATAAATAAACTTCTTTTAAAAATGTAAACACACACACATATATATATAATTATACATATATAAATATATGAACTAATATTTTAATTAATAATATAATTAAAAAAAATCTTAAATAGCATAATATTATCAAAAATATGTGTAAACATATTTAAATATACCAAAAACATAAAATATAAAAAACCTAATCAATTTAATTTAAAATAAAAATTAAACAATACACATATTTTACAATTTAATTAAAAATAAGTTGCAAACAAAAAATATTGCAAATTATATTATTATTATAATAAATCAAACTCATAATTATATAAATTGCAACATAAAATAAAGTATTACAAATTAAAATATATATATATATATATATATACACATTTCCCACCACATCAAAAAGAAAACATTTTTCTACTAAATAAATATAAACATAATTACTCCCACCTAAAACAACACAACAGTAACAAAATATTTTACACCACACAAAAATAAGATTTACTATTCTAACTACAATAAATATAAAATTACATAAAATATAACATTACAAAATACTACAATTTACTATTCCCACTACACTTAACACAACAATAAAATGTATAATTAACAAAAAAAACGCAATTCCCACTCCAGTCAGTGCAACAGTAGGGAAAGTGTTGGATTGCGGAGAGGTAAAATTTACTATCTGAGGCCTGCTCTCTCCCCAGCAGCTCTGCTGTGTGTGCTCCGCCGCTGACACCACCGACCTCCACCTGGTAGGTTCGAGGCCGCTACTTCCTACTGCCAGCTGTTGTCCGCTTCTGTGCCCTGTCTTGCCCTTGTATTGTGTATTTCGTATTTGTGAATCTGCTTGTCTTGTTTTTGTTACTATTGTTTTGCCCGTTCACTTGTCCACTTTTGCATCCACTCTCCTTCCCGCCACTGCTGCCCCTGCGGCCCCTCCCCCCAGATACTCCCCGCTCCCACCTCCCACCTCCCAGCTGCACGCCCTCCCCCCTTCCCTACTTAATGGCGGCCGCTGCAGGGGAGCGCGAGCAAGACCTCTGACCCCTGGTCTGAGGCCTGCTCTCTCCCCAGCAGCTCCGCTGTGTGCGCTCCACCGCTGACACTACTGACCTCCACCTGGTAGGTTTGAGGCCGCTACTGCCTACTGCCCGCTGTTGTCCGCTTCTGTGCCATGTCTTGCCCTTGTATTGTGTATTGTGTATTTCGTTTTTGGGAATCTGCTTGTCTTGTTTTTGTTACGTTCACTTGTCCACATTTGCGTCCCCTCTCCTTCCCACCGCTGCTACCCCTGCAGCCCCTCCCACAGACGCTCCCGCTCCTGCCTCCCAACTGCACGTCCCTCCCCCCTTCCCTACTTAATGGTGGCCGCTGTGCTGTCACGCCGCTGGCGCACCTAAGGCGTGCCACAGGCAAGCCCGTCTGTGCCCGTCCCCGACCCGACCGTGACCAGCGCCAGGAACCCTGGATCACCGACCATCCACCGCTACGGCTCAGCTGCCCTCCTCGCGCTCAACAAAGGAAGAAATAACAACTGCCAGCAGTCCACGCCGAACAAGACCCACGGCCAGTTCTCCTGCCGCCACTGCCACAACACCTTTACCACCGCCCGACCGGCAACACAACCGACACCCTAAGATGCATCCTCCTCAACGTGCGCTCCATACACAGACACGCTGTGGAGATCTGGAACCTCCTGGACACCCTCTCAACCGAAGTCGCCTTCTTTACAGAAACTTGGACCAACGCCTCCTCCGCCCCGGACATCACCGTCTCCATCCCGGACGGCTACAAGATCCAGAGGAAGGACCGCCCCAACCAACCGGGATGAGGCCTCACCATCACGCACAAAAACTCCCTCCACCTCTCCACCTCCAGCGACACCTTACCCGCTGTCGAACACCTGCACTTCCAGGTCCGGACCAGCCCCAACTCCATACTCCGCGGCACCCTCGCCTACAGACCCCCCGGCTCCCGGGCCCTCTTCGCCGACTCCATCACCGACTTCATCGCACCTCACGCCATCACCTCCGTAAACTACATACTCATCGGTGACCTGAACTTCCACCTCGACAACACCAGCCTCCGGGACAACCTCGCCAACATCGGACTAAAACAACTCGTCACCACACTGACCCACAAGGCAAGACACACACTCGACCCCATCTTCGCAGGAGGAAACAGCGTCCACTTCAGTCACACCACGCAACCCCCATGGACCGACCACCACTGCGTTCAATTCCTCATCTACAAACCTAAGCCGCCCAAACCAGCTTTATGCCCCCGCGAAGGAACTGGAGCAGAATCACCAAGGAGCAGCTAAACTCCACCCTCAACCACAACACCCCCACCGCTACAACCGATGCCAACTTCGCAGCCAGGGAATTCCACACTTGGATCTCCAACTGAGCAGACAAGCTTGCCCCGCTATGCAACTCCTAAGGACAATGCCCTAGGAAAGCCGCCTGGTTCACCACCGACCTCCAAGAAACCAGACGCACATGCAGATGCCTGGAGAAGAACTGGAGAAACAATAAGACGCCGGAAAAATACACCACCTACAAGAACGTAATGACACAATACCACCAACACATCAGAACCGCCAAAAGGACCTTCATCCACAACAAAATCCTCGCCAACTCCAGCAATTTCAAGGAACTCTTCAGCGTCATCCACGAATTCACCAAGCCCCCCTGCGAAGCCACAGACATCACTCCTTCCCAGGACCTCTGCGACAAGCTCGGATCCTACTTCCACCTGAAGATCAAAAACCTCTAAGACAACTACAACGACCACACACCTGACTCCGCAACCACCCCGTCTTCTGGCAACACCAGCCAGTCCAACATCTCCTCCTGGACACCGATCACCACCGAAGACACCACCTCGACCATGAAAGGCATCCACTCAGGGGCCCCCACAGACCCCTGCTCACCACAAATCTACCACAGAGCCGCCACTGCCATAGCACCAGAATTACGACGCACCATCAACACCACCTTCGAGACCGGCACTTTCCCCGACGACTCGAAACGCGCAGAGGTCAAACCCATGCTCAAGAAGCCCTCAGCAGATCCAACAGACCTCAAGAACTACCGGCCCATCTCGCTCCTCTCCTTTGCGGCGAAAGTCACTGAGAAGACCGTCAACTCAGAACTGGTAAGGTTCATCCAGGACAATGCCATCCTCGAACCGTCCCAATCCGGATTCCGCAGCAACCACAGCACTGAGAACGCCCTACTCGCCGCCACAGACGACATCCACACCCTCCTCAACCAAGGCCACACCGCAGCCCTGATTCTACTCAACCTATCAGCAGCATTCGACACCGTCTCCCACTGCACACTCACCGCCAGACAACACAACGCTGGCATACAAGGAACCGCCCTTGACTGGATCCGATCGTTCCTCACCGGCAGAAGCCAAAGGATCCGACTACCGCCCTTCCTCTCTGAACCCACGGAAAACCACTGCAGAGTGCCCCAGGGATCATCGCTCAGCCCTACGCTCTTCAACATCTACATGGCCCCCCTCGCTGCAATCGTCAGCCATCGTCCGACAGCACGGCCTCAGCACAGTATCCTACGCGGACGACACCTAGCTCATCCTCTACCTCACCAAGGACCCCACCACCACCAGACTCAACTTCCAGGAAGGAAAGCAGGACGTCACAACCTGGATAAGCAACAGCTGCCTGAAGCTCAACTCAGAGAAGACAGAAGTCCTCGTCCTCAGAATCACCCCATCGGCATGGAACAACACCTGGTGGCCCACCGCCCTTGGTACCCCCCTGACCCCCACGGACCATGCCAGAAACTTCGGCATCATACTCAACTCCTCCCTCTCCGTGAACCGACAGGTCAATGCCGTCACCGCCAGCTGCTTCAACACCCTCCGCATCCTCCGTAAGACTTTCAAATGGATCCCCCCGAGGCAAGGAAGACAGTCACCCACGCACTCATCACCAGCAGACTGGACTATGGAAACGCCCTCTACGCTGGCATAAACAAGTCTCTACTCCGCAAGCTCCAGAAGATACAGAACACCGCCGCCAGACTCGTCCTCGGTATCCCTAGACACGAACACATCAGCCAACACCTACGGAATCTCCACTGGCTCCCCGTCAAGGAGAGTCACTTTCAAGATACTCACCCATGCCTACATAACACCGGACCCCAATACCTCAACAACAGAATCAACCTTCCACACATCAAAAAGGAACCTCCGATCCGCCAACCTCACCCTCGCCGAAACCCCACACATCCGCAGAGTCAAAACAGGGGGAAGAGCCTTCTCCTACATCGCGGCCAAGACCTGGAATGAGCTCTCGATCGACATCAGACGCACCTCCTCCCTCAACACTTTCAGGAAGGCTCTCAAGACCTGGTTCTTCAACTGAACGGAACTGATGACCCCCCCCCCCAGTGCCTTGAGACCCTCACGGGTGAGTAGCACGCTTACAAACCCCTGATTGATTGATTGATTGATTGATTGACTATTCCCACTCCAGTCAGTGCAACAGTTGCGAAACCACTAGATTGCGGAGGGGTAAAATTTACTATTCCCACTCCAGTCAGTGCAACAGTAGGGAAAGCGTTGGATTGCGGAAGGGTAAAATGTACTATTCCCACTCAAGTCAGTGCAACATTAGGGAAAGCACTGGATTACGCAGGGATAAAAATAAACAATTCTCACTCCATTCAGTGCAATTGTAGGGAAGGCGTTGGATTGCGGAGAGGTAAAATTTGCTATTCCCACTCCAGTCAGTGCAACAGTAGAGAAAGCGTTGGATTGCGGAGGGGTAAAATTCACTATTCCCACTCCAGTCAGTACAACAGTAGGGAAAGCATTGGATTGCAAAGGGGTAAAATTTACAATTCCCGCTCCAGTCAGTACAGCAGTAGGGAAAGTGTTGGATTGCAAATGGGTACAATTTACTATTCTCACTCCAGTCAGTACAACAGTAGGGAAAGTGTTGGATTGTGGAGGGGTACAATTTACTATTCCCACTCCAGTCAGAACAACAGTAGGGAAAGTGTTGGATTGTGCAGGGGTAAAATTTACTATTCCCAGTCCAGTAAATGCAACAGTAGGGAAAGTGTTGGACAGCGGAGAGGTAAAATGTACTATTCCCACTCCAGTCAGTTCAACATTAAAAACAAACAAAATATCTTCAACAAAATAAAAATATTTTAAAAATAAAGTAATAAAAAAAGATATAAATATGTTGAAAAAATATATCTATATTTTAAAATTAAAAAAAATAAAAACATATTATAATGTTAAATACATATCAGAAATACCTAAAAATATTATCATAAATATAATACAAAGATGATTTTCATACAAAGAAATATTTTTATTTAGAAATTATTTATTGAAAAAAAACATCAATTACATACATTTAGTTTAGTTACTTCCCATCCTATAACACCACAAAAGTCACAACCTGCACCTAAAAAATTATTTACACTATTAATGTAAATATTCAACAAATTAATTTTCATTAATTAAATATTCATTATTAATTAATTAGAATTAATGTACTTCCCACAAAATACCCCCACAAAACACACAACACAATACATTATTAAATCAATAATTATTATTAACTTTAAAAAAATATATTAGTTGCCTAAAATTGATTTACTTCCCACCCCATACCCCCACAAAACCCAGAACCCACATCTAAATGTAAAAAAAAAAAAATTGCACAGTTAACATAATTAATTATCAAATAAACAAATATTATTAATTAAAAAACAAATTATAATTAAGGCTCCCTGTTTTCCATTTTTACTGATTTTTACACATAAATACAGACAGAAAACATTTATTTTCTTGTCTGTATTTATTTTTAAATGTGGATAAAAACGGAAATTGGGTTGCTTTTGGAGTAATTCTAAATACTGTCTGCCATGACTGCCAGGCCAATAGCTGCGTCGATTGATAGGTAAGGGGTTAAAAAAGAAAGGAATTTTAGTAAAGAGTATTTAACAGCAGTAGATATGCAGAAGGTTGATACTGAAATTGACATATTTTCATATAAGTGCATTGATTTATCTTCTGCGGATGTTCACAGCATTGAAACCTGACAGGCATTCAAGCATGAGTGCATATTTCTCGGTCAAATAAATGTGGAAATATACTAATTTGAGCTTAATTTTTCCACAAAACACAAAATAAATATGGATAAATACAGATAAAATTAGAAAAAAATAAATATGGATAAATACTGACGGAAATGTCAAAAAAATAAATACCATTAAACCGGGAGCCCTAATTATAATTCATTAAAATTAATTAATTTCCCTCCTTTAACCCCTATAATCCCCACACCCAGGACCTAAAATTGAACTTTAAAAACATTACTTACACAATGAAAATTAATTTTAATTTTATTTAACAACTAATTATAAATTAAGTAAAATTAATTTACTCCCCACCTTTTACCCCTATAAACCCAAAACCCACACCCCAAAATATTTATTTCAACAATGAACATAATTAATTATCAATTAATTAATATTAATTATCAACTAATTATTAATTCATTACAAATAATTTACTTCCCACCCTTTGCCCCTACTAACCTCACAACCCGCACCTAAATGAAAAGTACAGAATAACCATAAATAATTATCAATTAATTAATTAATATCAATTAACAACTAATTAATACTTAATTAAAAATAAATTACTTCCCACCCTTTACCCCTATTAGCCCTACAACCCGCACTTAACAAATTACACAATTATCATAATTAATTATCAATTAATTAATTAATATTTGTTAACAACTAGTTATTGATTAATTAAAAATAAATTACATCCACCTTTTACCCCTATAAACCCCACAACCCACACATAAAATTTACCCCAAAAAATTAAAAGCACAATTAACACTATTAACTATCAATTAAATAAATATAATTAAATAATAATCGTTAAATTATTATAATTAAATTACTTCCCACCATATTCCCATATGAACCCACAACTTACTACGGAACTGAAAGACGCAAAATTTTATTAAATTAAATGTAATAACTACTAGAAATATAACTAAAAAAACAATACTTATACAAAAAAATTACATGACATACATTTAAAATATATACTAAAATACATAACACTAATTAAAAATCAATATTTTAAACAGCTATATTTTTGCTAACAATATGAATGACTTCTATATTTTTAAAATCGATATTACTTACCTTCAAATCGATATTCTTGACAACGATATTTCCATTCCACGATATTTCCAACTAGATATTAATGTAGTTCGATTTTTTTTCCTCGATATTCTGTCTCATTACTGTATGTAAGTACTACTACAATAAATTAGAGGATAATAAAATGCCTGCTAGAACTGTGCATAACAAGTTAGAACTGGTTCCCATTCCATAAGCACTTCAAGGTTTAAATATTTATGAGTCCATTCTTAACTATACATCCATTTCAGGCTATAGTACGTATGGAGCCAAAGACAGGCAAGTTACCCCCAACAGAGCTGCAAAAAGGTCTAAAAGGTAGAGTAGTGTATTTGCCATTAGAGATCAAGAAAAACATTGAAACGGTAGTTGTAGATAGAGATTTAGAGGAAGGACTAGTAATTCTTGTAAATGGTCTGCCTACCAAGAACAAGAAGATATGGCAGGAGTTAGTAGATGTTACCAAAGTTAAAAAAGCAACTTTATATCTGGTACAAAACAATGTTTACTATAGAAACTGGAAAGCATGCAATATATCACACATATGGAGGATCAGACATTCCATCAACAGGTCAGATTGAGAAGGTGGAAAAATCCAGGACAGAAGAAATTTATGAACATTATAGCATCCACCCTTTGCATTCTAATGAGGTTATTGGCTATGCCATTGAGCTGTTTCAAATGAAGGAAGCAAAAGAAGCTCCATTAAGTGTGTGGGAAAAAAGTTTAGAAGCTCGGTGTTTCCCACATCTTTTTCCTACCGGAGTAGGTGGCAGGTATGACAAGCGGCCTGTGCAAATCCCTGCAGCTAAGTATAGATATAGTAGACTTTATTCAGAAGACCCTAGATTTCGTCAGTGTATCCCATATATATTTCACCTATTATTTGAGAGTGACTTGTCTGGCCTCTCACATGCTATGAATCATATTCTAGAAACGGAAGTTAATTTGCAATATATTTCAACAAGAGAACTTTTGGAAAAAGTTCAACGAAAAGATGAGCACTTGGAATACAATTTAATAAACCTAATGGCATGTCAGCGTGGGACAAATGAATATTGGTATTAGCGTCATGGTGAACTCAAGTGCATGTTGAGGACCTTTGGAGCAGCTACTTGGTTCATGGCGCTGAGTTGTGCTGAATATGCTTGGGATGACCTGCTAGAATTCTTGTAGGAGGCAAATTCAAATATAAAAGACATTCATCTGAAGACACCAGGGGAATTGTACTCACTAGACCCTGCAAATGTTTGCAGATATTTTAATCACAGATTTCAAGCAATGATGGCTTTCATCTTCAAAAAAACAAAGCCTCCTCTTGGTGAAGTGATTGAATTCTTTTGGCGTAAAGAGTACCAAGCAAGAGGTGCTCCCCATATTCATATGCTGTTGTGTGTAAAATATGCCCCAAAGTTTGGAATAGACAGTGATGAGTCTGTGTTGTCTTTTATTGAGCAGTATGTAACTTGCTCCATCCCAAAGGAGAACAGTGACAACATTTTAGGACAACAAGTTCTACAATTCCCAAATCATACATGCGGAAAATACTGTCAGCAAAGATACAGAGCAAAATGGAAATTTTATACAAGATGTTGTTTAGGATTCCCACGACCTGTCATCTTACAAGGAAGAGCCAACATCTTTTTGTCTGCAGTCAGAAATACAATTTCAAGGAAATCACCCAAAAATACATTCAACCTAAGAAGAACAGAGGCCTCCAAGTACATTACTGACTACAACCCTGTGATTCTGAAGATGTGGAATGCAAACATGGATGTGTAATTTGTTACAGACAACTCAATTGCTGTTGCTCGGTATGTTACATCTTATATAACAAAGTCACACAAAACTGAGATGAAAGAGATGTGGGAGGAGATTTCAGCAGAAAAGAGTCTTACGAAGAAATTGTACAGTTTTAGTTTGAAAATGCTTTCTCACAGAGAGATAGGCTCCTAAGAATATGTAGACCAGTTAAGCTCAGCTAGTTTGTTTTCTAAATCTAGAGGAGTTCTATGGGTGAGTTTAGGGCTTCTTAATTCTCGTAACAGAGTACTGAAGTATATACCTGAAATTCAATATCTTGCAGAATTTGAGCCACACAGTACAGATATTCTGAAGAGTAACATGCTGGATACGTACTATCCAAGAAGAAGTTATTGTCTGAAAAGGATGTGTCTTTATGAAATACTTCAACATTATACTTTCAGAAGTAATGTCAGTGAAAACATAGATGAAGGTAAATTTGCTGTGGCTGGATGTGAAGGATGTTTGGTAAGACATAACAAAGGAAATTCAATCAACATTCGAAAGCTAAGGGGCCGATCACGATGGCGGGCGGATCGCCCCCGCCGGGCCGGCGGTGGTCACCGCCGGCCCGGCGGGGCGATCCGCCCGCCATCCAGACAACAAAGACCCCGCCATATCATGATGGCTGGGGGTCTGCGGCGAGCGGAAAGACCGTCCGCTGCTCCGCTGGTCGACTCGTCGACCGGCGGAAAACGTGTTGAATATGGAAGACACCGCCATCCATATCACGATGCCGGGTGTGGGCGGCCTTTCCATGGCTGCATTGCCGCCATGGAAAGGCTGGCGGTTCCTGCTGTTGGGGGCCCATAGCAGGCCCCCATATAGTTGGGGGTGTGGGGGGTGCACATGGGGGGTACCTATGGTATCCCCCTGCTTTTGCATGTACAATGTGGCAGGCACCGCGCGGTGCCTGTCACGTTGTGAATGTAAAAGCACATCGTGTTTATTTTACATTGCGGCGGGTGCTGCTTGCAGCACCGCCGCTGCAATGTAAAATATACGGGATGCGCCCGCCAGTGTGGCGGGTGCATCCTAATGTGTATTGCGGGACCGCTGCACCTATGGCGGGCGGTCCCTTTTGCAAATGCGATGGCGGGCGGACTTTGTCCGCCCGCCATCGTAATCGGCCCCTAAGTTGCCAAACTCCAGACAAAAAGAGTTTTTCTATTTAGCCTTGTTACAGTTGTTTAAGCCATTGCGAACTGAAAGTGAGTTACTTGGAGAATTTGACTGTTATGAAGACTCTTTTAACGCTGTGAAAGACAGCACTCACACAATCACCAATGCACTATCCATGCACTCATCTAATCACCCAGGCACTAGCCATGCACTAATTCATTCACCCAGCCATTATCCATGCACTTATCCATTCACTGAGGCACTACCCTTGCACTCATACATTCACTGAGGCACTACCCATGCACTCCTTCATTCACCCGGGCACTACCCTTCTATTCATCCATTCACCCAGGCCCTACCCTTGCACTGATGCATTCACTAAGGCACTTCGCTTGTGCTCAATCCATTCACTCAGGCACTACCCATGCACTCATCCATTCACTGAGGCACTACCAATGCACTCATCCAATTACCCAGGCACTATCCATGTACTCACCCAATCATGCAGGCACTATGCATTCATTCACCCAATCACCCAGGCACTATCTATGCACTTACCCATTCACTCAGCCACTACCCTTGCACTAATACAATTACCAAAGCACTACCTTGCACTCATCCAATCACTCAGGCATTACCCTTCCACTCATTCATTTACTCAGGTACTCCCGTTGCACTGATCCATTCACTCGTGCCCTACCCATGCACTCATCTATTCACCCAGGTACTAGCCATGCACATATCAAATCACCTAGGCACTACCCTTCTACTCATCCATTCACCCAAGCACTATGTAACCGTGGATCAGGGGTCCCCAATTTCATTGACGCCACGCTTTGTCATTTTTTTGTCTTATAGTCCTTGATCCCCAGTCCGAGTCCTGAGGAGAACCCTAGAACCACTCCGTGTTTGAAACACGTTGACACCTGACACCTGGGCAAAGGCGAATAATACCTGGGGGTGTAATTTGGGAACTGGTTAAAAGAAATTTGTTTCCCAGACAGTATACAACCCTCATGATAACTGTGTGACCCTTTGCCCCATATATCGGCAGGACCTTAGGAATTGAGAATGGTTCGCCTGTTTTTTGCATGTTAAATATGGACTGGCTACCTGTAAAATATTTGCAGGACACTCTTTTTTGCATTTGGCGTTCATGTCCGAATTCATGTTTTCAAGATTGTGTTTTTGTTGTAGTGTTAACTGTTTGTTATGGTAAACAGTCTAAGGGGCCCATTACGATACCCGGCGTAAAAAAATCCGCCAGGCATGGAAGCGGCAAAAATCCGCCCGCACACACCGCCTGAACACCGACCACGCCATTACGATTACACAAACCGAAAACCGCCATCGGCGGAAAAATCACACAAAATACCGCCCG